>SCLH01000003.1:153500-174850 GCA_004367855.1 Oikopleura vanhoeffeni
AATTATTTTTTAATCGTCGGTACTCTTCCTGAATACGAAACCTAGAAATATGGGGAATAGTCTTCGCATGCAGTAAACGATGTCAATGGCTTCAAATTTCCTTCAACTTGTCAGACGTTGTAAAAAAATGCGATAGAAAAAAGTACTCCCAAATAAGTGGGTACGTTCAATCAAATAGCCAGGTATTTTGAAGTGTAGTCTTGTTTTTTTCTCTCCCGAGCTAGGAGCGACCATAGGTGTATGACTACCTCATTTGGGTATTTGGGGCTGGGTATTTTTAAAATAAAAGGCTTTTTTAAAGTTCAGATTTGAGGGGATTTTTCTAAAATTTTTCTTCGTTTTTCGAACCTTCTTCGGATATCTACATGGAATCTCATCTCCGACATTAAAATAGTAGAGATGGTAAAACCCATAACATATTTGCTCCTGAAAGTTTCTGACGTACGATCGTCTACATGAGCATCTAGTCGCCTACACCGGTCTCCCTGATCGGGCTGTCCCTCATACAGAATTTTCTCAAATGGTGGATTATGTTTTTTTGAAAATGTGGCCGTTTCGTGTTCAAGCGAATATGTTTATTAAACACCGAATTCAAGGCATGAAAGCTGATGCGGAAATTTGTTGGAAAAAATGAAGTTTTCGATAACTAAAAAATATTCTTGTGAAAATTGTTATAACCCCGAACCGTCATTCTTGAAACTTTATTTGATTAATTCAACTTAAAAGTAAAACAATATTTATAAACTTGTCACTACAGAAAAACGATCTCAGCTAAGAATAACGTCACTTTTTTTGTTATCCTAACTGCTCAGGAATTTCAATATAAGGACTGTTAATAACGTTTTTGAAAATATTTATATTAAAATATTTATAGCGCAAAAAGTTATCACCCACAACGTCCAACGAAAAGTCCAGCAAACCAACGTCCACAGAAAAGTCCAAAGAAGACGAAAATGGCCAGTCTCCGGAGGTAGATCTGTGTCGCCCGCCTCTGTGTCAGCTTACGAACGTTACTACAGCCCGCCCGCAATGCATCCAGCGTGGTACTCAACCCTCTCTCGACTCTTGAACTATGTTATCCTCAATCTAGTGTTATTGCTGAGCATCGTCATAAACCCACTCGTCATCCATCGTCAACATACTAGTCATCTTCAAAACATTACCTTGTATAATCTATGCAGAGCATCCTTTGGAGATTTATCGCCAGCGCCCCGCCCTAATTTAAATATCCACTGATCTAGCTGTCATCTGGAAATAATTTTATTAGATTAATGTGAAAATTATTGTTTAAATTCCCTAAAACGCAAAAAACAAAAATATGTTATTATAAAAGTTTTTTCAGTTTATCGTTTTTTATAGATTAGAAACTATTCCTGTTGAAAATATGTTTGTTGCCACTTTAAAACTCAAACCTATATTCTGGAGCTGATCACCTCAAAACCTCCAAAACACATACCAACTTTGGACAATTTTTAAAGCTAAAATTCTGTCATATTCACCGCGATATTTTAGGTTTTTTTTCTAAAGATACGATATCTTAGATCCCCACGAAATTTTCAAATTTGAAAAAAAGAAGGTTTATCAAAAAAATCATGCTATAGCATTCCGTATCAATCAACTCATTAAGAAATCGTCCTGATCAAATCAGGCACTACAATAATTTCTCGGTTGTTTACCTGCGGGCAGTTGAAGGCTTGTTGCATCGACTTGTCATCGTTCGTAGCAAGCTGCATTCAATTCTTGGCAAATTGTACTCAATGTTCGTATTCAAACGTCTTCGTCCTGGCACCTTCAGGTGGCCGACAAAAAATAAAATTCAGATCAGTTCCGGCATTTGCGATGCTACGTTGCTAAAAGAGTGTTTGAATTTTACTTGAAGGATAAAGCAGAACGGCCGCACCTTCTCTTTCGATTGACAAAAATTAAATTTCTGACGAAAAAAATGTTTACCGTAACAATTCGTTAGTATACATTAATGTATACCAAACTTATTTTATGATATGTCGGTAGATGGAAGTACGTATTGAAAAAATTCTATTACGCCCTCTTCTACTCCTATTTCTTCTCCATTTTTTTTGACTCCACTACTCCCCCACAGTAAAAATGGTTCCATTTTGCTCCTAGCGAGCATATTTCCTAATTTTACTGTACCGGTCCTAAAGCATTTGCTTTGAGGAGTGAATCGCCCACATTCTTACGCTTCTGCACCGCTCACATTGTGTCCTCCGTGCATTCCTGTTCTGGCCAATTGCACCTATTCTTCTCGTTTTAGATTCCGCTCGTTTCTTCGGGAAATAGATTTAACTGGGGCTTCAATCACAACGTCGCCCATCGGATATCAATCTCGCAAAAATTTTTTCAACCTATAGTGAAATTTTATCGCATTTATAACATTCGTCCGATCGCTGTTTGCCTTAAGTCTGGACAATAATTTTAATACATATATATTAAGGAGGTTACTTTAGCTAGGGTGCGGAAATGCCGAATGACCTTTTTTTATTTTGCAATTATAAAAATTTTCAGGTAGTTTTTTTAAAGGACCATAACCACCCTATCTTCTACCGCAGTACCTCTTGATCTCGCAGCGCAGATATCTCGAGATCAGAAACGTATTCCTTTTGCATTTCACACTCCCAGCTAAAAAGCTCAATGGGAAATTGTGTCCGTTAGGTTGCAAATGGGAATAGCCAGGTTCCCCGATATAACCGAATAATATGTGCCCAAAAAATTCTCCATTGCATGCTCTTTAGTTGGCAGTTGCCTACGATACGCATAAGACCCCAGCGCCTTGACGAAATACACGTCCGCATATCGATCCACTCTTTCTCGTATCGCCAAAGGTGTGTTCTATCATTTAAAGCACACCTCCACTCCCCAGCGCTAACCGGGGCGGCACCTTATCCCAAGACGATTACGGGAAACATACGGATGTATCGAGAAATGTTTTTTTTTGCATTTCAACTGTCCAACTTCTAAAAAGCCTCATAGACAATTTTTTTCTTTGTCAATCTCCCGGTAACCGGACCTCTTATTATATAGGGAGCGCAGCGGGCAAACATTTTAACTTTTGAACGCGTGCTGTTAAACAAAACGAGGGAAACAAAAAATCTCTAGCAGAATCAAATGAAAATCATCTTAGCAGCATTCACAAATCGAAAACATTTTTTTTTTAAAATAGCATTTTTACTGGTTAAATCCGGCCTCTATCTTTTGTTACTTGGGCTGCTGAGCTGGGGGTGTCGGTTTTTATTTTAGCCTTTTTCCTGTTTCCTCCTAAAAATTTGAACAAAAAATGACCGGGAAAAGAACGGGAAATGTTTTAGAAAATAAACGAAATGACCAAATTTGTTCACAAATTTCTTTAAATGTTTTTTTTTCAAAAATTGTTATCTTTTGTTTTCGCTTATACACAGGTCTAGCACATCTTATTGCAAACAAACGCCACCTACTTCTGAAAAATCCACGGTAATGGAGTTTTGTCATGCTAAAATCGAAAGGTAGTGCTCTAAATGGGCGTTTTTAAAAGTCTTTTCTGACCACTAGATGGCCAAAAACTTTTTTTTATTTCTTGCCCGACTACGTTTTTTCTGGGTCAACAACCCCCGTGAGGTCAACACAATTTGTATAACTATCGTAGTTCTCCTCTCGTAGTTTTACCGCTCGTCCCTAAATTATATTAAGTATTTTAAGGTTTTATGGTGGGTTCTACATTTTCAGCAGTTATTATTTCAATAAAATGCACCAAATCCAGTCCGTGATGTTTTAAGACACAAAACCCAAATTTAAGACAAAACAAATTCGAATTTCGCGTTTTTTCGATTTTTTATCATTTTTCATCAAAATTAAGTTCAAATACTTTGGTCAATTTAACGCACTAAACTGTCAAAATAGTCGGGTTGACGTAAGCAACTGTTCTTTTCAGTGTTTCCTCAGCTTTCTTTTGATCTACTTTCGACAAAAAATCGATGCACTTTTTCTTCCGACATTTTTTCACGGTACACTTGAAAAATTCCAGCATATTTGAGTTTGGGTTCCGCAGCACTTCACAACACACCCAACAACGCTTCTCCACAGAAGTCTTCCTGCTATACTGGTGTTGAGCCTCCTCCTCTGTTGCAAACACCATTGACGTGAACGTTTGCAAGCTATAACCTTCACGAGACGACTCTCGTCCTGAAACCAATTGCTCTAACCCAAAGCAGCGGCGCTGAGCCTCTATACGCTTTATCTCTAGGAAAAACTAAGGCACTTATCGACAAAACGCTTCCACCAGAGTTTGTATAACTACTTATGCAGCGGTTTTATGTTTAAATTAAGGGTTATTTCCAAAACTATAACCTACAAGGAGATAGAACTTGTCGGTTATTGGCTTAGGTCTCCCTGATTCCTCCGCTAACTGTGTCTGGGAGTTAGTCATGCAAAAAAGTTTTGACACATTGCTTACGCAAGTCTGAAGGCTAGTTCGTCCAAACTAGTATCGATCTGAACTATACTCCCTCTGGGGCTATATATCTTTACATCGCCTCTCCCTTTTACGTAACCACCCCCATCACGCTTACTTCCTACCCCCCGCTATCTCGCATCCCCACTAGTTTTTCCTTCCCAGGAGATTCACTATACACATATCATTCCACAAGGCCCATCATAACCTCCTGCTCGTACGTCACAATTGACAATAGCGATGAACAAAACATAAAATTTAACTTTTCGCGCTGATTTTAAGAAACAAATTTTCGTTCTCGAGATCCTAACCTACCAAAAAGAATACTTCCGGTTTATATCGGTGAACATTCCTTTAACAACAAGCCCGTACCTAACACAAGACGGCTGTAAAAATTCAGTGTTTCAATTTCGAAACAAGCTAAAATTCGATTTTGACACCTGTTTGTTAAAAACAAATGTTAAAACCAAATGTCAATTGGTTTTTCTTTTGAGATTTTCATGTGCATTTTTTGAGGATGCTAAATTGATCTATGCAATAACATAATCGCCATTTACCACCCTACGCTGGGACACACCCGTTCAACGCTTTACATGCTATGTCTCCGGATTTTATAATTCTCACAGCATCGGTTTAAACGATAGCGTGCGTTTTACAAAAAAAAGAGATTTATCGAGAGTGGTGGCCAATTGAGCCTTGAACTAAACTCAATGAGGTCGTAATCTTCGTCATCCTTTTTTTATCTCTTAATCAACACAAATTTTACAGACGCTAATACAGTATACATGTTATCCTAAATTACCACTTTGAAGGAGACTGGTTAAGCAGACTTAAGGGGGTATTTGGCGGATCCGCTTTTAACATATTCTACGGTGACTATACTGAAAAATAAAGCTCTATGAGGAAAAGACTGAAAATGCTAATTTGTAAGATCTATCCTTAATCTATGCCGAAACATAGACATCAACAAAATCTTATTTTTTGGGACAATACACCATTCAGCTACGAGTACTCAACCAAGCGGCATCTTCCACAACTGCATAACTATCTACCCTCCCAGACGTCTATATCGAAATTGAGCTCAAATTTCACAGATCCACGAACCGGTAGGAGATTCAATCGCCAATCTTTACAGATGGGCTTCTATTGATTCGGCGAGACCGGAACAATTCTAGAACGCAAAGAACGACGACATTTTCACAATTTCGACTTCAAGAATCGATCTGCCTCAAGGATATATTTCGCAAAATCGCTCAAATTTTTATCAAGTAATCTCCAGAACAAGCCTCCCACATTGTAGGACTTATACGGCCTTTTTTTTGCAATTTCCAGCCTTTCTAAAATCGAAATATGTCTTTTGGTCATTCCAAAAATTCCCGAGAAAAAAAGGCTGCGATCTTTTTTCGAAAGTAGGCCAAAGAAAGCCACTGTAAACCACATGATGAGAAAGTTGGGCTTACGTCAACGTCCGTATTTTGAAAGGGTGTTTAGGGCAATTTGAGACAACGTTTCATTTTTTAAATTCACTTTCAAAAATACTGAAAAAAAAATGCGGGAAATTTCAATTTTTTTTTTCTGATTTGGGTTCTTAGTAAGACCTCCTCATATCCCGATCTCGTTGGGCTCTCTCTAATGCCTCTAAGGCCCTGTATATCAGGAGTCGCATTCCTCCCCTCTAAATCGTTATCTGTAGAGTCATATATGTGTACTCTCTCCTATATACACTTGCGTATCACATCGTGTCTCTCTTGACATCCAACATACGATATGTAGAACCTCTGTGCCGACTGAACCCTGTACCTCTATCATACGCGACTTTGCTTCATACTCAATAACGGTAGTCACTTCTTCCCTAAAATATAAATAAAAAGCCCCCATTTACTTGTTCCTCAACCCTTGGCGCGTCTAAAACACACGCCACCTTACCAATATTAACCGTGCAGTTAAACAACTGCTCACGGCTATGGTTACTAAGTGCAATAATTTCCGGGGCTCTTATAAGTTATAAATGTCCAACAAATATCGGCCCCTTTGCTCACTAATAGACTATACTTTGCAAACACTCAACTCAAGTGTGTATGGCTTCTAAACTTCCCTGACATCGTCTTTAACTCAGCATCTCGATTCGTCACCGTCTCACAACTTAGATTCAAATTTCGGTATTTCTCGACAAAAAAATTATAAGCTTATTGTATCGCGTTTAAACCATATACCGACCTGCCGAATTTCACTTTTGCACTCGCTATATACAAACTCAGAACCATAACAAAAGCCTGCATCTTTTCAAACAGAAGCTCTATTATATCTGTCGTCCAGGCAAAACACGCACATCAGTCCTCTTGTTTCTAAATCTCTAAGAGAGACAATAAGTTTCCGTCGACACTTTTAAATGACAGCTCAATACGCCCTACTGGAACACCCTAATTGAACATTGCGCAGATCTTAAAAGTATTTTGCAGCAATCTTGGTTTAGACGGTTGAAAGATGATACCGGAGTTCATCTGCAATTCTGTGTGCCTCTTGAGGCTCAACCCTTTTACAACCATCCTTCCATACGTCCCGTAGATTCCTCGCATTCGCAGCTCCCCAAACTATCTCACATATCAGCACTATGCTACGTCTCAAGGTATTAGGCGAATGACCCATCTCGATTCAGACCCCCACAGCACTGTCAATAACATATAAGACGTCCCCCTTTACTATCAATTCTCGATCCGGCTAGATCAAGTCCCTACCTGCGTATGGTTCTATTTCTGTCGACAGTTCTCCTAGTTACGCATGGACCCCTCCTTTACCCGGACCCTTCAGTCTCAGTGCAGTGCCCTAGTCGCATAACAGCGCTAAAAGAATGTTGTTGAAGAATTTTTCAAATACAAAAATATTTCTACAATACTCTTTTTTTTTAGACTTTTGTCATGAAATTGTTGTTCTCAACAATTAAAAAAAAACGTCGGAAGATACAATCGCCGATATGTTTATCATAGCTGTGACATAATTACAAGGAGATACGCGATTCATTCTGGTGGGAAGATGTTTTTCAAGGCGATACTTGTTTACTACATGCCTACTGTCGTCGTTTTTTGGCATTCACGACAGGCAATCCTCTTCGTCGCAGTTGTTCCCCCTAACTACAATTCATAGCTGTGTCGCCACGTTCTCTGTCCCGATCATATTTCGACAGCACAACTCTTTCCGAAACATCGCAAATTTCTGTCCCGTTTTGCTCCACATAGAAAGCCGTCGCTCCTTATAGCAGATCACGAGACCTACTGCCTTGAATAAAAATGGAGATATAGAACTCTCTCTCATACCTGTGAAAAAAACAGCCGTTTTAACACACTGCGGCCAATCGTTCTAAGCATATTATCTTAAAAGTTTGCTATATTTTGCGCTGTTGTCAAGCAAATCTGCGTCAGCAATTCAGTCACACTACACAGCAAATAAAGTCATGTGGTTTCCATAGCCCCCCTCGCATTTCCTCGCAAGACTAGCATTTCAACGCTGCCCAGGGGCCTCCCCCCTTCTCTTCTCATAATATATTTGCAGAGAGTGACCTTCATATATTAAATTTTCTCTCTTTAAATTTATAAAACAAAAGTGTTTAGAAGCTTCGTTATCTCAACTAATCGAATCTCTCTTGCGGTTCAAGTGTTCCAATATATCTCACGGCGAACATTTCCGTCCGTTGAAAAATATCACGTGACAGAATGCATCTTAATCCCAAAGTCAACGAAACCGCAGTACAATGCAAGTGTGCTACGATTTTAGCTCGCATGCCGTTGAAAAGCGCATATATATCGTGTCTCTACAAATATCTTATATCGCGGCCTCTACATCATCACTATTTTCATCTGTATTTTGTATCGTTCTTAAATTGAGTCAAATACCTTTCTACAAACCCTCTGCACATTTCGTGAAGACCTCCACACAGATCTTACACCTTCAATCAGTAGCTTATTAAGATCTCAGCAGTGATTTGCTCACAAATAGAAATCATCCTACCTACTTTTTGAGTCGCTACTGTATTCTTTTTCACTGCCACTGTACTTTATAGTGTGAACATAGACTTTTAATACGCGTCGACGCGGGTGGGAGGGGTCGGGTGGTGTGAGGGGGGGGAGTGGGGATAAGGGTAGGAGGCGAGGGGCTGACCAGCCAGCTCACTATAGCGCGTCCCCGCTTTTAACGTGCCACTTTGGCCGCCCCCGCACTTTTGTTGGCTCCGGCCCGGCCCCGTCCTCCTTCTTTTAAAGTCCATGGTGCAGTCGCTTCTCTCTGTCGTCCAAGCCGTCATAAGGGCTGCTCCGTTGTACATGTCACGACTTTTACTTAACATATTTTTTTGTCTCCCAGCAATTTTGTTTGGTAACCGTCTCGCTCTGACATCCGGCTCTAGATAATCTCTCGTGCGCGCGTTTTTTTTAAACTCATATAGAACAAATTTATTAACAAAACTCCATTTCTGTTCTTTTCCTATCGACTCTTGTAAAAGAGGCCAACATTTCGCCCTTACAAAGATCCGCCACCACTTATTTGGATTATAGCTGGCGCTTTATGCATGCGAAGAAAACTTTGCCCGATAAGCTCATTTTTTTAGATTAGATTCTCTTTATGTCCGTCGAAAGCTCAATGTTCATCGAATGACTGTTACAATATCCACTCGTGGACGTTTATACTCTCTGACAAATAGACATCATTACTTTGCTCCACTCAAAATATCCAGGTCGTGTGTTCCCCTTTCTTACCTCTTCTACATATCCTCTTTTGGCCCCAAGAAGGGCTTCTACCGTGACAACAATAAATAGTCCAATAACCCGCCAAAAACCGCACCAAATCACCTGCAATATCTGGCTTTGAATCAGTGTACAACACTATTGTGACAGTCTCGCGTTTCACGCTTTGCACCGTTAACTCCTGCAAATCGGCCATACTTCACATACAACTGTCTCATTGCTAAAAAAGACGAATATTATGAGAATCGATACACCTTCGACCCCCGAACTCATTTGCCTCTCCCACTTTTTTTTCGGGCTTCTCTTCATCTTTTGCAGCTAGCATCTTCTTACAGACATCTTTCAACCCCGGCATTCTTTTTGGAAAATCAAGGGTTAATTTCACCCGTACGTTTGTGGGATGCCCGCTAAATAGAAACAAATCATTTTTTGAAGCAACACTAGTGATTTCTCAATTTCTAAAAGAAAGCAACAAAAAAGGGCATTTATGAGAATTTATATTAAATAATTCGCTATTGCATTCCTTGAATACCACACCGATTAACTATACATAATTTCTCTCTCGATCCCTACACGTGTTTTTTACACTAAAATAATTTCAGGAATAAAAAATTTCATAAACGACACGATGTCTCGTTAAACAGAAATTCCCAAAAAAGCAAAATATGAGATACCCCAAAATATGTAGCTTATTATATTGTTCTAATAACGGTCGTTTTTTAGACGCGAACAGATTTCGATTATTTCCATTTGTCATTAAAAAATCGTAAGAAACTTAATTTTTCGGAATTCTTATTTTTCAGCCCATTAGAGTTAGACATTTTTTAAGTATCGTAGGATACAACACATAATGGTATCATTTTGGAACAAATCTCGCATTTTTTCAACATCTTTGAAAATGTTTTTCGAAAATATAGAAAACATTTTGGGCCCAGGTAGTTTTCTTTTTAAGAACGCCGAACAGATTTGACTTTTCACCCTTTGCCATTATATGAAGAAGTACTTAAAGGTAGCTTTTTTAGCGGGAACCCCCACCATTCTCGGCATAATACCTCGAGACCAATAACCGAGACACCAATTAACCCAAACGGATTTCTGTAATCATCTACATGAAGTAACTTGCTGCAGCGGTGAGAGAACAACTTCATATCGTCTGCATATACTCTATCTCTCAACCAGGTCTCGCCTCCAACGTCAACAGACGCCCTCTGACCACACTTACCGTTTTTCCACTCACACCCGCGTAATCCTTCTTACTATCGGTCGAGCGTACGCACTTCCTTGCATTAGCAAGATACTTGCCCTACTGTGCGCTCACAATTTACTTTAAACTCTAATCTGTTACAAGTTCTATTTGTTCAAGCATTAGAGCGCTTATAATATTTTTCTAGTTCTCGTACTCGTGATACCACTACTTTGGTCATTTCAGCCGGCGCATTTAGTGAAAATCGCGTCGGATTCTCTGCGCATTTTTTATCGAAAATTATACACAAAACAAAAACTGGCCGTTAAGCTTAACCCGTGTGAGCACAGAAGAAAAAAACAGTTCAGCAAGGGCCGACATACGACACCACCCCTATATATAGTGACCTGTTCAACCGCCTATCTACAGAACGCCCAACGTTATGTAGAGTTTCATTTTTGTCTTGCCCAAAGGAGCAGTTTCAAAACGACTATATTTTTTGCATCGCACATTGCACATATTCTAGATTGATTTTTAAGGTCCTAGCCAATCTTTCACTGATAGCAGCAACGGTGCAAGCACATATCAGGTGCAGATCACAAGCTCACAGTCGCCGTGTCTCATCAAACCTATTTTCGGCTCTTGCGACATCGGTCCACTGCACAGATGATCTTACCCTGCGATCGTCATCGCATCTTTTGTTGATAGTTGATTTAGCTATTAGTCAATCACTTAGTTATTTAATCACGATTCTTATCCATTTGATATTGGAAGAACAAGTCACAAACTGTTGTCATAAAAAAATTGGTTTACTTACCCCTTTTGAAAGCAGTAGCGATGTAAAGTACACTTCCGCCTGATTATTTATTCAATAGGCTTCCGATCAATACTTGGAAAGCTCACAGTGACTCTCTGCGACCACTATTTCGTCTGTGCCTCCAAAATTCCTTTTTAATAATTTAAATTATTTCTCCGTGCAATACTCTCAAATCTGACCCGACAATTTCTGCCCAATCACTCACTTCTTAGACAAACAAAATTATCTGTTCCTCACTGCTCCTACTCACCCAATTAATCTTTATGTTTTGCCCTCGAGCCTCCACTATCGTATAAGCATGCGCATACGCACAATGCGACAATCTACAACATGCTCCTGACCGTATCTCCACATACTGCGCCCTACATTCTTTACAGAGAACTCTTAACCCATTGACGTCGCAAGGTCGGCGTCGCATTTAATTTCTTTTTAGTACGCTCAAAAAGATTGCAAAGTGCCCCTCAAGAATCTGCAACCTCCCCGTAAAACTCTCTGAACATTCTCTCAAAAAAAATACGATCAGCCTTTTTTGACGAAATCCTTCCAAATTCTTTAAATATATGTATCATGCCCGAAGGGACAATGCTACGAGTGGCGTTTTTTGGATTATATGTAAGATTGTTAAATATGCAGTCACCTCATTAACGGTGTTTGTGCTGCACACGGTTAAAGCTTTTTTATTTCCGGACTTGTATGCCAAAAACCGTTGTTGACATCTTACATCACGGCTCCGTTTCGGTGCCATCAGAAGTCAACATCTGTCGCGCTCTAAAAAAACTACTTTAAAGGTACTAAATAGATATGCAGCTGCATCTAGTAGATTTTAACCTGAAGGATTTTATCAAAACATCTGTTGAAAGGTGAGATTAGAGACCTTTTAGTCGCGCGGTTTCATTGCGCTGAGTTAAAATGGATGATGACAATACGAAAGGTTTTCTCTTGACATAATTTTTTGCAGTTATCAGATGACAGTTGGTCAAAGATGTACGGTATAACAGCTTTTATCGTACGTTTTGACAACCGGAGAAACCTACGCTTTTAGGTCAGCTAGTGGGATTTTTAACCACAATTTCATTCCCATGATAACCCGCGGACTTAGACTGTTTAAACAGTTTTTCACTTTGAAACCATTTTTTTATATCAAAACCAAAAAAAATTTCAAGTTGAAATTTTCACTTTAAAAATACCTTAAATTATGGTATTTTCCTTTATTCACCTTGTAATCATCTGACTGTCGTGGTTCACAGAGTTGGTTTAAAGTATCATAACTTCTTCATCCCATTTCACCTTCTTGGACTTGATCAGATGTATGCCAATCAACGGCATCAGAATCATGCCATCGGACGGAAAACCCATCTTCAATAAATGGGGGTCAGAATCGAGGAGTCTCGATTCGTTATCCATGGGCCCATTTTGTCACCTTTTAGTTCTCCATAGTCAAGGTCATAGTATTGTAACTACATCCTGAATTTTGAAGTAAACTCAAAATTCAAATTTTGGGAAAAAAAATTCTTTAATAGGACACTTTTAGGGATTAATATACGATTGCACATTATAATAATCATCGATATTTTTGAGTGCAATCGTATGATTATATCAAATGACATATAAGAAACAGAATCATGTCAAAAACAAAAAAAATTAAGCAGCCAAATTAAGGTTTATAATTTAACACCTCCAAGGTAAAAATGATTGGAAAGAAGTTTTTGTTGTCATATGACTAGGGTTATCGGGAGCACTATCGCAAAATTAAAAATGCCAGAGAAAATTATTTAGGCTCATGAGGTGAAACTTCTCGAAAAGTACGATTCTGACGATAATTTTTTTTTCGAGCACCCTAGTGGTCACAATTTGAGTATTAAAAGACTACTTTTGAGCTTTGTGACGCACTTTGATGGTATATTTGCCAGTTATTTTTTCTTGGAATTGAAAGGATCGGGTTGAAATAACGGTAATTTTCATTTTCCAAGAAAAAAATTATTTTTGAAAATTTTGACAAAAAATTTGGTCAATTTGATGAAAAATGCGTAGACGGAATAACTGATAATCCACAAAAATCCAAGCTGCCCAAGTTTGTCTCAAAAATTTCTGCTTTATTCAAGACAGAATTTTCCTGGTTTCTTTTAACCCCAAAAAACCTTTAGTCTAAAGAGGAGATTAGTATGCGACTAAAAATCGACAATTTAAACTATAATCTTTCCCTAGAATTTTTTCAATTTTTTGTTTTTTTTGCAAAATTTTTTTTCAAATTCTGCGCTAGTTATTTCTTTCCAATCGTTCATAAAGTTTTTAGTTAAAGATAGTTTAGCCCCGGATATAACCCTACATATGACACTTCTAAAGGGCCAAATTAAAGGTTTTTTATTTGTTTCAACAAATTTTAAGGGGAGTCGAATAATAAAATATTGCCTTACAAGAAGTTTTTAACCACGTCACTTTCATTATGGAATAAAAATTTGTTTTTTCGAACAAAATAACATTTTCCGTATTAAAATAATTATTATTAATAATTAATGGTGTTTTTCTCATTTCTATATTTTCGGGGTTCCTATAAGTCTAGTTTACCTAATAATGTATAAAATGACACCCGAAAAGTGTCATATTTCACTTTTGAAATTGATAAGGTTTTATTGACTCAAAAGTAACGTACATAAGTTTTGATATATGGTATTAGCAACCCGACCTCAATTGAGTACAACCTAAATATTTGAAAAATGCATACTGAGCTTTGATATGTTGCATCCTGTTCTTAATCTGACCAATGAAATCGGCCTATTCCGCAATCAAGGTTTTCTTGATGGTGCTAATATCTTGCGTTGTTTGTTTCATTCAATATTTAGAATTTGTACTCTGAGGGCGGGTAATCCATATTTGTCAGTTATTTCATCGTGGAATAACGTATCGGATTCAAAAAACGTTAAGGTAGCTTTTTTTTAAACTAGCACCACCCTTCTCAGTCGTTTTTTCTCGAAGACCATAGCAGATATCAACATACGTTTTCTGTTATGTGTAGCCAAGTATATTTGTGGGATACAATTTCTTTGTTTCAACCTGGTCAACCGGTTCACTTAATGTTACAAAACCGGTAATGATTTTTCTTAAGAGAATCAACAAGATTTATATGAGATGATGCATTTCGGGTAGTTTTTCAAGATAAAATTTTGGCATTAATTATTGTGACATGTGACACCTCGGAGGGTGTCAAATTACACTTTTTAGGATCGCCTTTATATAACAAGGTGTTTAATTAAATATACATTTCGGGTAGTTTTTAAAGAGAAATTGTTCGGCATTATAGTTTGACATGTGTCACCTCGGAGGGTGTCAAATACACTTTTAGGATCGGCTGAAGTACATAAGATGTGTATGTTAAATATACATTCGGGTAGTTTTTAAAGAGAAAATTTTTGGCATTAATTATTTTGACATGTTACACCCCTCCAGGTGCCACATGTCAAAATAATTATTGCCAAAAATTTTATCTTGAAAACTACCCCGAAATGAATATATCATATAAACTCTATGTGATTCCAGCCGAACCTAAAAAGTGTAATTTGACACCTCCGAGGTGTCACATGTCAAATAATTATGCCAAAAATTTATCTTTTGAAAAACTACCCGAAATGCATTACTCTCATATAAATATTGTTTGATTCTCTTGAAAAAATCATTACCGGTTTTGTAACATTAATTACCGGTAACCGGTTGACCAGGTTGAAAACAAAAAAATTTGTATCCACAAATATACTTGGCTAACATAACAGAAAACCGTTTGTTGATATCTGCTATGGTCTTCGGAAAAACGACTGAGAAGGGTAGTGCAGTTAAAAAAAAAAAAAGCACAATCTTTATTTTCAAAAAAAAAATTTTGATGAAAAACTGATAACCCGAAAAAATTCAAGCTGCCCAGGTTTGCCTAAAAATTGTTTTGTTCTAATCAAGACAAAATTTTCGTAGCTTTCAGATAGTCACCATAAAAAGCTTAAGCGAGCGTTAGCTAAGCGAGGTTAAGCTGCTTCTCAAATCGACGTTTTAAAATTTTTCCTATAAATTCTGCGCTAGTCCTTTTTGTTCCAATTGTTCATAAACTTTTTAGTTTAAGATATAACTATGGCGGCATTTTTTTTAGACCAGCCACCGAGGGAATGTCAGTTGAATCGAGTGTTCTCAGAGATGACTCATCCGATTGAACTGATTTTAAAAATTACCGAGGCCCAAGGAGTCGATACCTGCATAAAAGTTTGTTTTTTAGAAACCGGACTTCCGGTTAACCGGTAATTACCGGTGTTATCACTAAAACAGGGATTTCTTGAGAACAGTATACAGTCCGAGGTTGATTTTTTCGGCAATCACTCTGAATTTTTTTGACCAACATTTCTAGGGGTCAAATTTTGTAATGTGACACCAGTTGGGGTCAAATTACAAAATGGTCCTATGGGATCATGTTACATACCAGGAAAAAGATAACTGTGTGGCGATTCCAAATCTTCAAAATTTTTCAATTTATTATGTAATATGACCCTGTTATCGCTATAATACGGTCTATACCGTTATGCTCATTTAACAGCTATGAACAGAGTATAATACGTCATGGGGAGTTCATTTTTGATGAATTCGTCTTGAAATATTTCAGGGATATCATCTGGGGTCAAATTTTGTAATATGACACCAGTTGGGGTCAAATTACAAAATGGTCCTACGAGGCAGGGGTCGGCAGAGTTTGCTCTGCTCTGCTCTACCGCTCTGCTCTACTTTTTTTAGAGCAGAGCAGAGCAAACGTTTTGAAAAATCANTGTTTCGACGGCGTGGTGTCCTCTCGCTCATTTCCCCCCTAGCTCAACCAAAAGTAAACAACAATATGATGGTTGAAAATATCTGGTTCATTCTGATTTGTTTTATTCAGCTGATTCTCAAGAATAAAACAAATATTTTTTCTCTCACCAGCTTGTGTTATTTACACCCACACTCTCTTAAAATGACCAGAAAGAAAATTACACAAGATACGCTTAAAAACATCGTGCCGCATTTTTGAGATTTAGGCACCGATCCGATTTTCAACTTTCGTCCTAAGACGCTGGGGGCAAACTTCCGTGAAAAAAGTACGTCCTTATAAAGTCCAAGGCAAACGTGAGAAATATACTTACTTAAAATTAACTTAGACATACAGTGTAATTGGACGTAATTCATGAAATTTTCGCTTGTTTTTGTGGGAAATTACCCACAAAAATGCCGGAAGCTGTTAGGTTTAGGCACCATAAGGGCTGCTAATTTATTATGGAGAAAAACAAAGGTGCGACCTAATAGCACACCCGGCACACTTCAGAAAAATTGTCTTCGTCTTTAAAAGTCAAGGGTGCAAACTTAAAAAAAATGCGTCCTACGGGTCCGTCCTTCTAGAGAAGCTCTATTATACCTACACTTTTATACGAACTTTTTTATCTAGAAAAAAAAACATCTACCATATCATATTCTTCGCAATGCACGGTATACAAAAAATGGTTAATTAAAACGTCATATTTATTTATTAGTATTTTATTAATTACCTGATTATTTGAATCATTAATCCCTAATATTCGTATATCTTGAGGTTCTTCTGTGTCATCTTTTTCTTCAATTTCTTGTTTAATTTTCTTATTTTTTAAATTTGATATTTCTTCATTTTTCGTTTTTCTCCAATAATTTGAGAAGAAATATTATTTTTTTCGTCAAAAACCTCAGTTTTGATATTTCTTTCTTCAATCAAGTTTTTCTATTTTTATTTCTAGATCAAGGTCTGTTATATCTCCGGAAGCATAAACTTCTTTTTCGATAAAATCGACATTTTCTAATGATACATCCATTCAATTCTGAAATTAAAATAATGAAAATTAAGATCACCACATTTAACTCCGACAACAATAGAGACACGTAAAACGATGGCTCAGCCGCCCGTACCGCTGTGCATAGCCGTATTATTAAATGGTACTTATTAGCGTGTCCACCAATTGATTTTCGGCCAAAATCGACAACTTGGTGGTGTAAATATTTTTGGCGTTGACCCAAAAACTACCGATGTGGTATTTGTTTTATATTAATTAAAAAATGAAAAATCGCTAAATTTTGATCACGTGACGATCAAAAAAAAATTCATATTGTTTTCTCCATTTTGATATACTATACAGTGTGGTATATTATTCACCCCCAAGAAGTTTCAGAACAATCCAACCATTATTTCTATAAGTCGAAATTAATGGTCGCCGCTAGTAATTATCTATGAGTTTTAATTAACAAGCTCACCTTATTAAGTCTTTGATGTGAAAAGTATCTCGCTAATCGTAAACAGAAATTGTTATAAAGCTCAAAATTAAATTTATTATTTGATCGATGAAAACAATTAAGGTTTTAAGCCTGTGATTCGCTCGGCCAATCAGAGCGAAGATCATATTAATTTTGTTTACCTTACTTCAATTAAGCGAGTTCCATATTCAATATTAATACGCTTCGGAGCAGATAAATTACACTTCAGAACATATTTTACTATACTCTTAATCAAGGAAATTTTCGTTTGAATTTTTCGAGGTAATATTTGAGATGTTTTTGTCGAAACAAGTACTTGAAATTAACCACTAATTCAAAAATATTTTTGAGGATGATGACAAAGTTGTCGTGTTATCAACAAGGTCATGAATAAGTTCCATATTTTGTTTACACGCTGTTGAAACATATCTCATTATACGTCGGCCACGTGATAGCATCTCTTTTCGAGCTATGTACACGTATCAATCGAAACGAAAATTCTTAGAATTTCGTAGATATGCCTCAATATGGTCCTGCGGACAGATTTAAGATTTTTTGCAAGAACATCTGAAAATCCCTGCTGTAGATTACAGTACCTCTGTAATCCTCTCCACAAAAAACGCACATTAACATATCTCTTCGCCACCAAAATTTCAGCGTTCTACCTTGGTCGACGATCGATCCCAATGTATGTATAAGGTCAAAAAACCGTTTGAAGTCGCTCGGCTGAGCACCAGCGTACGGGCTGTAGTAAAAGGCTATTCTTATTAACGCAACCACTTTTTTCAATGACGATTACGCGAGAAAAACATCGGCCGATAATCGAAAACTGTTTTAACGCATTCACTACAATTTAAAAAAAGCAAAATGCTTGAAATATTTGATAACATCTGTTCTGACATCTATTCACCGCACTACGCCGACTATCGATTACTGCCCGAGTCAACTTAAATCTCTTACCTTCCCCTCATTCCTTTTAAAACGCAATGAGAGATTTTCAAGTTACGCGGGCATCATGATCCGGATATCTAACACCGGAATGCTACATTTCTTGGCTCAGGTTCGAATCTCGTGTTGTTCCCCCAAATTTTCTTTGCTTGCACACACTACAAGCCGGAACACCCCTTAATATCCTTTTAGCGTTTGTCATCACCTCCCACGATATTGCGACTTTCTATCTCAGCATACTTACTGAAAATGCTATCTTTCTCATATATCCAAAGTCTACCAGTAAACCAGGTCTGACCCAACAATTAATACAAATGTCATTCATCGAGCTTTTAGTATGTGCAGTTGGATACAAAAAACGTCTATCGAATGCATATGGTCTATTCGAGGCATCGTCCATCATCCTAAGGGTGAGTACTTTAAAATTTACTATTAGTTACAACAACCTAACAGTTTTCTGAATTTTATAAAAACACCACAGTAATATTTAAACAAGTACCTTACTTTACAGTGAATAAATTCATAATGTATGCACAGAAAAGACCAGTCATTTGTGGCAAAATCTGAAATATGGTTAACCTTTATCATGAAGACTGTAATTAAGAACATTAGACAATTTTCTTTATTTTTCTGGAATGATTCACGTGACGCGAAGATCGGCGTAAAAAGTTGCTCATTATTTTCTCACACTTTTTCAGTCTCCTTGAGTTGGTAGTGTTGACAATAAAAGGTTGGCTGAAAATTGATTAATATTACTTATCGTTATTTGGCTGATCAGGAAGGAAATTTTTTGTCGTTTTTCCGGCAAAAGGACAAAACGTTTTATGAAAACATTTGAAAATTTCTGTCGTGCCAGGAAAAAGGCCAATTTTCAAATTTTTCTGTCCTGCTCTGAGACAAAATTGAAAATATCTGTCCGTCCTCACGACACTATCTGTCCTGTCCGAGTATTTTTTCAAAATACCAATTTTAATATAACGACGTTCTTCCGGTACTAAAGATGACGTCATATTTTTGATACTAACTTACAAGAAATCGATGACGGACAGCCTAGGAGGCTTTAGGATCTTTTTAAGCTCTTGTAGAATTTTTTTTGTTCAATTTAAGACGGAGGATTTTTCTAGTTCTTTTCGAACAAATTTCAAAAAAACAATGATTTCTGTGTATTTTCGAGATTTTACAGGTTGTCCCCAACCCGGTCTGGAGAAGCCGTATGCAAAGCTAGAGGGCTGTTTTTCTGGCGAGTGAACAATTAAGCTACGTTTTTCGTTCAACCTGTTTTGTTGAGGTCGGCCACCAATATGACCTTCAAATAACCCAGTACAGTTCAGGTTTCAATTTCAAAATCATCGGATAGAACTTGCCAAGTACTCTCAAAAGAACCGGAAGGACTTTTTAATGAGCGATATTATACCATGGGTCCAATTTATATACGTAACTTCGTAGAGTGCAAAAAACTGGTCAACATCCAAGGGTCGAATCTTAATCTCCAGTTTTGCGTCTCTGCGACCTGACGTATATAATTAACCCATAGCTTTCTAATACGCTCATCAAAAATCCTTCCGGTTCTTTTGAGGGTACTTGCAAGTCTATCGATGGACTTGAAAATTGACCTGACACTCTGACCGGTTTATTTTAGTCAATATTGGTCGCCGACCTCAAGGATAAAAAAATAGGTAACGACAACGCTTAAAAATTTACTGTCTAAATCAGCCTTCTACTTTGCATACGCTTCTTCCAGAGCTCGGGTTGGGTACTACCTGTAAAATTTCGAAAATTGAACAAAAAGATCCATTTTTTTTTGTAAATTTTTGACAGGACAAAAAAAACTCCTACATCTTAAAATGACCAAGAAAAAAATTCTCTACAAGATTAGCGTAAAAATAATCCAAACCCATGTTTTGAGTTTTTGAAATTCCTATTTTCAAATCGTCAATCTTGGTTCCTGACATTTTATGACCTCTACCGATATCAAAATGAATTTTTAGTATCGGTTAATTGTTCATATCATAAATCCCTTGTTGTATTTCTGCATTTGTCAAAAATTTTGCATATTTATTTGTAGTTTCTGACGGTCTGTTCTGAAAATTTCTTTTAAAAATCGGAGGAGTACAGTTGATATATTATTACACATCTGTAGATGTCTTAACAAAGATGAGTTTATTGCATCGCAAAACGACCTTATTATCTTTTCTGACGCCCCAATTCCGTAATCATATATTTTTCCATTTAATTCAAAATATATGAGGGTAACCGAGGGAATTAACATTTTTATAATCTTTTGCATGTCATCACGGTTCCTGTTCGGTTTATTGAGATGATTTTAAATAACGTCAATTTCCATTCTGGACATTTATGACTCTACCGATATCAAATGAATTTAATCGTAATTGTTTAATATCATAAACCCTTGGATCTGATTTGTCCAAAATTTTTGCATAATCACTTCTTTATTTCTAACGTTTTGTTTGAAAAATTTCTTTTAAAAATCAGTAGGTAGTACAGTCGATTATTACTACATGACTTGATCCTGCAAACTGACTTGATCCTGTCAAACTTTTATTGCATCTCAAAACAATCTTATATCTGCTCTAACGCCCACAATTCCGTAAAAATACATTTTTCATTTTTCAAAATAAACGAGGGAATCACGAGAATAACATTTTTAACAAGTTTGCATTTCATTTCCGGTCTCACTTCCGTTTATTAAGTGATTTTAAATAATCGTAATTTTCTATTCCTGGGCATTTATGTACCACTACCGATATCAAATGAATTTATATGTAACTTGTCAATATTCCATTCAAACCTTGATCTGATCTGCTCCAAATTTTTCGCATATCTACTGGTATGTCTACTAGTATTTCTTTTCTGATGTTGTTTTCTGGAATAATTTCTTTTAAACACTCGGATGTAGTACAAGTTTGATATTTATTACACATTGTAGTGGTA
>SCLH01000003.1:174871-189668 GCA_004367855.1 Oikopleura vanhoeffeni
TGAATATTCAGGATATCATCTCGGCGGTCGAAGTTATGTAATATTGACACAGTTGGGTCATACAAAAATGGTCCCTACGAGCATCTTACATACCAGTCAAAGTAATTTCAATGGATTCAAATCTTTAAAAATTGAGGTCATTGTGTAACAGTAGAGTGCCTCTATAAGACGACTCCGATTTCCGCTCCGTTCGTCCTTAGAGCGACCTGCGGGAAAAACTTACATTGAAAAACGGTCGTCTTTAAATAAAAAATGGCAAAAAATCGATTTGCAAATTTATCATTTTGAACGACTAAAAAAATGGGTCATTTTTTATTACATGCTTTAATTCGCGGAAATTTGAAGAAAACATAGCAAA
Organism: Oikopleura vanhoeffeni; assembly: GCA_004367855.1. Classification (NCBI taxonomy): domain Eukaryota; kingdom Metazoa; phylum Chordata; class Appendicularia; order Copelata; family Oikopleuridae; genus Oikopleura; species Oikopleura vanhoeffeni. Next base: position 175,230 of record SCLH01000003.1, read on the forward strand.
AAGGAGAAAATGAGATTATGAGGAAACATTTCTCAAATTTCATCAAATTTTGAAGTAAAACAGGACAGGTGTGCAGGCACTATGTTCGTTTGCGGGTATGCAGGCTGGTAGAATATTTCCTGGGTTCGTGTATCTGTTTCGTGCTTGGAATTCCCTGCATTGCATCCGTCCGGCTTATCTTTTGAGTGAGGCAGTTTTCGTACAATGTCGTGCGGCCTCCCCAAGATTCTTTTAAATTAGCAAACGACATGGAGTGATCGAAAAATGTTAGTCCGTTATTGCATCCTAAATATCGTTAAAGTATTGATTGAATCATCTTTCTAAGCTATCAAAAATTTTATGCCTTTATTTCGGCGTTTAAATTTTATTTTTTCTTAATATGTCTGGATATATGTAAAAATAAGGCTCCCTGTTTTGTATTTGTTGAAATGTTCTGATGGTAGCGTTTATTGGCTTCTTTGATAGTCGTTTCTTGTGGGGAGTTCTGCTGTGTGTTTGTTTCGTAAATGTTTCTTCTGGTCTTGCGTTCCTTTTGTTATCACTTGCGGAATACTTTGTTCTTTATGCCTTAACGCAGGTATTCCTTAGTGGTTGTGATGAGTTTTGGGAATCGTTCAAATTTTAAGAATTCATTTATTTGGGAGGTACATTCTTGTCTTCTGCGCCGGCAAGAACTTTTTTTTCTTCTATTTCTTTTCTTTCTTGACGGCCAGTTCGGCCAGTGTGTCGATCGGGTAATTCCTTAAAGGCTGAATACAGGCAGGGTAACTATGTTGTAGCAATTTCTTCTGCTTTAGCTGTCAGGGCTCTTTGCAAACGTGTATTGGAGTGAGTCAATGTATCATACCGTATTCCATTGACAAGTGTGGATGATGAGAAGCAACACTGATTAACGTGGTAGTTCCACTAATTTTGTCGCTTTGATTTTTTTGTGATTCAGACCCATACATATTTTTGGCATTTCGTCGCAGCCATGAATTGTTGGCGACTTTGTTATGTATGTTTTCGATTCATCTTTCCGTGCTTTTAGGAATAACATTTCTCGCTGTAGCAGAGACGTTTTTTACTATATATTTTTTTTATATATCTTGGGAGAACATAATTGCAAATTGGGAATTTCTTCAACTTTTTTGAGTAATAATCTAAATAAACTCTAACGACTTGGAAGGACATAAAAAGTGGAATTTCTGATTTATCCTGGATAATAAATAATATCGTAACGCTGGAAAGGTCTAATAATGGAATTCTTCTAGTTTCGCTCTTAATAAATCTAAATAATCTAAAAAAAAAAAAAAAAAAAAAAAAAAAAAAAAAAAAAAAAAAAAAAAAAAAAAAAAAAAAAAAAAAAAAAAAAAAAAAAAAACGCTTTGGAGATCATAAAAAATGGAATTTCTTCTGAGCTGTTTCGCTGGTTCTAAATCTAAATATCTAACGCCTTGAGTCATAAAAATGGAATTTCTTCTAGTTTTCGCTGTTATAAATATAAATAATCTGATGCCTTGGAAGGTCAAATGATGGCTTCTGGTTTGCGCTGGTTAATAAATCTAAATTCTTAACGCTTGGCAGGTCATAAAATGTAATTTCTCTAGTTTTCCTAGTTTATAAATCTAAATATCTAAACGCCTTGGAGGTCATAGAAATGGAAAATTTCTTCTAGTTTTCGACTGGTTAATAATCTAAATATCTAACACTTTGGAACGGTCATAAAATGGAATTCTTCTAGTTTTCGCTGTGGTTAAAAATACTAATATCTAACGGCCTTGGAAGGTCATAAATGGAAGTGCAGCAGATGCTGCCGTGGTCCCAAAATTTGCAGGCTGGAAATAGAAAACACTGTTCGTCCCTATATAGCAGACCTGCAAGCTTTTGGAAAGAATGGTCCGCTCTTGTACGGACGCTGGAACTTTTTGACCAAGGCGTGTCTCCTTAGGTCACGTCCTTATAGAGGCACACTCTCTGTAATAAGACGGCCGTTATGACGAAATACTGTCAACTAAATTTCTATGAGATTCTATAGACTATACACCGGTCAGGAGAGTTCATTTTTTGACAATTGTGCAATGTTGCCAGCGATATGATGCTTGGTAAAAGAAATCTTAGGTACCATATCCATCGGGAAATTGGATAGTTACTCAAGATTCCGACTTTATTTTAATTTATTGATCTTATATGAGATCCATGGTATGAGACGCGCACATTATCCTCGAAGCCGGCTTTATCAAATTCGAGTGATTTATGTTATTTTCTCAGATCTCATTTCTTAAAAAAGTTTTCGAAGAGCTTAATAGGATATATTAAATACGAGTAACAAAGTGAAAGTTTATAATGAAAAAACTTAATATGTATTGTTAATTTTGCTCTAATTATAATGAGGAACGCGTTATTATTGTTTTACAGTTGTGCACTGATTCTTAATTAAATTACCATTAACAATTGAATGTATTTAATTTTGGCATTAGGCTCGTTACTGGTTAAGGCGGTCGGAGAAAAATGTCAATTATTATTGATTTGTTTTACATTTTGCGGGATATGAATTATTGTACCGGGACAAGCTAATACATATAAACGATTGCAATGGTTAACCCTAAATCGTCAAAGACGAGTAGCGACCTTTTTTGCTGAGCGCTGAATATACACTGGAGGCCAAGATAGTTATCTATATCACGGGTAATTGCGGGAGGCTTTGGATGCCACTTTTTCAGCCACATTTTAATTTATTCGCGTTTGACTTATCGATTTGAATTCTTAATGCTCAACCTGAATAAAAAATGCTCAGATTCGGACCATTTTTTTAATTTATTATCTACTATTTGTCTCATGTTTGAGCTATCTAAGAACATATCGAAACAATTGATTGCTCTTTTAGATTTGCAGGAGTTTTAGTTCAAGCAAAGCCATAAAGAATGGAAATCACCAGTGTATTTATAATCTAAATGGAATTTTACAGCCTTGAGTTTCTCATTGTACCGCGTTTTTTTTATGCGTCGATGAGACAGCGACGTATTAATTTCACTTCGATGTGAGATATCGATGAGTCCCAATCTTTAACACGTGATGATTTGCCGCGTTTTTTTTATTCATTCCCCGCCGTTTATTTTATTCCCCAGCCCGCGTTTTTTTTATTTCAAAACCCCGACGTTTTTTTTCAAAACCCCGCGTTTTTTTTATTCAAAACCCCGCGTTTTTTAATCCCGGCACAGCTGTTTATTTTCTCAGCCCGGTAGGGTGTTTTTTGCGACCAACCGTCTACACTAAAAGTCCTCGGCCCGGTCGATTTTGACATGTATGGATTATAATTTTTAAAAATTTCCACATTTCTTAGATGGTGAATTTGAACGTGACCGACGAGGCTGTTTCTCGAGTTCCTTACATGTAGTAAATTGATTTGTGTTGCTACAAAATTGTGTTATCGGTTTGCTTCCAAAACATTACAAAATTTTGATTTTACCAGAAAAATTTCCGAATTCGATTTTCCAAGTATTTGTCTTTTCGGATTATATGCTATTTTTGAACGACAACCCCCTTAAGAACTCAGGCATTGATTGCATCGCATTCATTTGTAGGTAAGTTTCTCGTTCGTAATGGGTGATCTTTTTCTAGCTATATAGTCAGCCGTATTTAGATTATCCATTTTCTTATTATTTGTCTCTTTTTACATGTTATGTATACTACTTATTGTAGGAATTTTTATTAAGATTTTGTAATTCTAGATTCGAAAAAGACAATAGTCAATAATTCAGAGCTAAATTCCCCCGATTATTTATTCCCAACCCGCGTTATTTTTATTTCTAACCCCGCGTTATTTTTTTCTCAGCCCGCCGTTTTTTTTCGCGCACACTTTTTTCGCAGGAAATAGTTGTTACATACCGCGTGTTGTATGCGTTTTGGTTCGCTGCTACCGACCGCATAAAAAAACGCGGTAACGAGAAAACTCAGCTGTACATAGGTAAATTATATTTACTTCTACGTGCAATTCTTAATATTAATTTCGGAAAATTAATGATCTTTGCATGGGAAACTTATATACAAATTTATTCCTAGCTAAATTTTTTTTTATAGATTTAGCAATCAGGATAAAATTAAATTTTATTTGCATGGTAATATTTTTGCTGGCCACGTTTTTTTATGTGACCCCAACAACGTGTCATCATTTAAAAATTTGCCGCATGGTATTCCTGCGAAATGCAAACAAATTTTTCAAAAATGAACTCCTCACGACCTGTTTACTCATGTGTATGGCTATAAATTCAAAAATTTAGTTACCGGTATTTTAGTCATAACGACGGTCTGTATAACGCAAGAATATCTCAAATTTTTAAAGATTTTAAATCGCCATTAAATTATTTTATCTCCTGGTTATGTTAACATGACCGCCGATAGGACCATTTTGTAATTTGACCCAACTGGTTCCACTTTACAAATTTGACCCAGTTGACTGTTGGTCAAAAAAATTCAGAGGAGATTGCCGAAAAATCACCTCAGCTGTATACTGTTCGTCAAGAAATCCCATGTTTTTAGTGTATAAAAACACCGGTTAATTTTTTTTTTTTTTAAACGGTTAACCGGAAGTCCGTTTCTAAAAACAACTTTTATGCACGGGTATCGACTCCTTGAGCCTCGGTCATTTTTAACAATCAGGTTCAATCGGATGAGCATCTCTCGAAACACTCGTCACAACTGACACTCCCTCGTTGTTGGCTGCGTCTAAAAAAAAATGCCGCCAGTTTAAGTGTATACAGTATAACCCTAAACATAATGTAAAACAGGGCGCCAGTATCTATATCATGGTAGAAAATGTAAGACAGAAAAAAATATTTTGGTACACTTTTAATTTAAAGAACAAGTATACCTGTCATCATCTCCAATTTTCCTTTAAATTGTGCGATCGTAATTCCTCTATCATATTTTTTTTCTGTGATTGCAGAAGCAGCTTGAGTTGTTAAAATGTGAATCTTAACAAATTGACTTGCTCCAGACGATATGTTCAAGCCTTTTAACGTATTGACACTTCGGGGTGAAAGTGGTGCGCTCATTTTCAAAATTAATCTAAAAGGGTAAAATTATAGAGTTAGTGAACTTTAAAAAAAACTATTTTCTATTTACCATAGAAGAAATATTTCACTTTTCTTGCACATTTTATAAAGTCAGGTAAAGCAACATTTATTTTTAATTTTGATCTTTGCTTCAAATAGGTTCCTTGTTAAATCTTAACATACTATAGTATATACTAATCGTGGGAGGTGTTCTGAGCGGTGAATATTCTTGCGTTGGTTGGAGTTATTTAATAGCAACACTCATAATAGCGCCATGTTAACCCTAACCCGCGCTCAGAACAAAACCCATGATTACTATAGTATCTAAAAACCAAACTCTAAAATTGTTCAAAAAATCACAATAAATTCCTCCGCCCTCAAAATGATGGAAAATTGTGAGAAAAATTCTTAGGCGAGATTAAGATGTAAATAAAATATTTGTAGTTGGAATCCCAAAATTTCAAATGAACATATTGTTTCATAACAATCGCTCGATTAAAAGTACCCCTTTGTTCAGTTTTTGTGATTTACCTAAACAAAAGATTTTATGTTCATTTTCTTTAGAGATTTAATATAGACCTTTTAGTGAAACAAATATTAATATTTTTTAAAGCGAGATTTTTTTTTGTATTTGACCAGTAAAAATTAAAATAATAAGAATTATACAACATTTCTCTTTTTTATTAGCATCGTCAGGTTTGTGGATTAATTTGTTCAGAAAATATCAAAAATGTATTCAGCACCTATAGAATCTATAGGTGCTGAATACATTTTTGATATTTTCCGCTCCTATTTTCTGGATAAATTAATCCACAATCATGAATATGCTAATAAAAAAGCGAAACGTTGAATAATTCTTATTATTTAAAACAAAATTTAGCAAAACTTGCCATCAGAGTATATTGGTAAATTACTGAGTAATTATTACTCTGATGCAAACTTTTTCGAAAAAAATTATCAATTCTAAAAAACTTTGTTTTCAAAATAATTTTAATAAATCGAAAGCTCAAAAATTATTAGTTTCACTAAAAAATGTCTAAAAATTTTATGAATTAAATAAATAAGTCCTGTTTTCAGGGTAGTCAAAAAACAAAATCATGAAGAGTTCAACAAATGTGTATTTTGTCTTTGAAAGAAAATGAAGTCTTGCAAATATTAACGTATTCATAACTGAACTTAATTTTGAAAATTCTCCAAGTTTGAATTTGCTGAATCGATTATACTCAAAGTCAGTGACGGTATTTAAATAAATCGAGTTCACGCCAAATAATTCATCATGACATTTCTAATAAAAAAAACGTGGGAAAATTTGTCAAGCTTTTATTATTTTTTTAAATTTTAGTGCTGACTGGTTTTACTCGGAAATGGAAGATTTTTATTCTGTCTGCCTTTCGAAATTAATTATTATTTTTTGAGATTTTCTTTTTCGAAATTTCAATTTTTGAATATAAAGAGAATTTTTTCATACAAATGGTCTCGGATATTTTTTTCCGTAACGATAATTGAATGAAAACTTAAAAACTAACGTTTTATTAAAATAGTGCCAATAATTTAAAGATTTAACCAGATGAAACTGAAGTTTTTAGTTTTTCAGAATGAAATTGGGCATTGATAGACAAAATTTTTAAAAAAAATAGTGTCAATATTTAAAAATTTTTCGTTTTGCAAAAATTTTTGGCCTCAGATTTTTCCATATTGTCCATTGTAAACACACGCATATATCATGGATTGGGCATATATACTTTCGCGTTTGACCAATGAGCGCACCGGACATAACTATGTTGACCAATTAGAGCTTCGAAAATAAGTTCTAACGCGAACACGAAAGTAGAGGCCTAGAGATACCGATCTTAGATATAAGAGGCGTAGGTTTAAATTATCCGTATTAATAACAGGAAAATACCTTTGATAAAACTTTTCTCAGGCGAAATTAAAACACGAAACAAAATAAGAAATAGTAGTATTGGAAATGTTTATTTTTTAACGTATAAAAATAGAATATGAATGGTATAAAATATATAAAGAAGAAGGTTAATTATCTGCTTCCGGATCTTGGTCTTTAAATAATAATGCTCGTGCAGCCTCTAATCGGGCTTCTCTGTTTTGGTCAAAAGTGGACCTTTGCTCGGTTCGTAAAACTTCTGGGATCAAAAAGTTGTGCAAAAGTTCAGCGGCCTGGTCTCTTTCGGAGAAATCTGATTGGTCGATTGTTTCGGCCAAAGTTTCAACTTCGCGTTCCGCCAATTGAGCAGCAGCATTATGGGATGCTTCAGTAGCAATACTAAATGTATCGNCGCCATTCGGAAATTGTTGTTTCCTACAAGGTTTTCGAATAAATGCTTTAAAGCATAAAAAATGGTCTCGCTATCAGAAGTAAGGAAAATTTAAAATTGCCCTTTGCATCTAACAGTTAAATGATAACTACATTAGTAAAAAGGTTGCTACTGTCGTGTACAGTATGTGTTTTTTTACTCCAGAAATGGCAACTTGCTGTGAAGCCAATTCCCACCAATTAAAAATGGCAACTGGGCCCATTATTTTTTTAAACCCTCGCTATCAACGAAAACTCGGCTTTCAAAATATAATCAACCTGGTTATCATATTTTATTGGCGACAATTGGCTTGACAGCAAGTTGCCATTTCCGGAGTAAAAAAACACATACTGTAAGTCTATAAGGACAAGCTATTTTTTGTCGTTTGTCCATTTGAATGATGCTCGGAAAATAGCGCTAAAGAGGTAAATTAACCAGATGTCTGGAAATACCAGCAATTTACCGTCACAATTTTGAAAAGTCGGTTCATAAACTTTAGATTATATCTTTGGCAACTATCTAGGACAACTTTTTTTTGTAAATTTTAAACCTCGAAAATTCTGTTAGCAAATTATCCATTTTTTTAATGGCACGTAATCCAAAGTGTAGCCTGAGCTAAAAAAAGTGTCTTTAGGTATTTTTCGAACGCTGTATTAAATCAATTTTAAATAGTGGTTCGACACCAGTGTCATTAAATTATAAAATCAGTGTCATATCTCATAAAAAATGAATTTATTTCGAAGTTGACGAATTTTGTAATTTAAAACCCGTGGGGTGAAAGTGTTACATATAAAACGGACCATAATTTAATCCTCGCCCTGATTAGATTTTTCTAAAATAAATGATAAAATGACCAAAAATGTTTGTTCATTAATTGCAAATTATGAAGTGTTTTTGCAAAAATTCACCTTAGTAGGTAATTATCAACCGATGATTGACGAGTGCGGAAGACTTCTCTCCAAATTTCGTCTTCTTCTCGTCGGCGCCTTTCTTCTTCTTGGCGTTGGCCAGCTTCCTTAGCTTCTCGAAGCCGTCGCTTTCGCTCGGCTAATAAGGTAAAAGCATGGCAACGCCGTTCATCTTGAAGTCGAATTAACTCTAAAAATCATTTTTTTAAACCAGTTAAAATTATTCGTGAAATTTTGAAAAAACGGTGAAAATTAAAATTTTTTGTTAAAATATTCGAAATTTTCTGAAAATTATGTCGACTTTAATTACAGGACTTAATATTTCGTTTATAAGGTTAATTGCGTAAAGACCTCAAGTGCCGCTGGAGAGCAAAATTTGAGTATTGCGTAGTAAACTATTTTCGATGAAATTGGATTTTAAAGGTAAATCGATATCAGGGAAAAACGAAACAGATGCTTAAATTTATAGGTGTCACATTTAAACCGATTTTTTTTTCGATAATTATAGAACTTTATTGACACTTGTCATTCAAATTTTCACAGGCGGGATATTTATTTAGATACTAATCTAGTCGGGTCGAATGTTCTCGAAAACGGCTCATCCGATTCAAAAAATTTTAAAAGTGGTTTATGGCAAATGTTCAGATCTCGGCAAATAGACTATTTTCGTTACCTGGTAGATGACCGGTATACCGGTAAAAACCGGTCAAAATCCATAATATCGGTTAACAGAAATAATGAAGTGATAAACGACTTCCAGATACTCTATGGGGTAAGTTTTGGAGAAAAAAATGTTGGTGATATTTTTTTTGTCACATGACACCATCAAAGGTGTCGAATTACCTATTTATTGTATATATTGAATGAAATGTGATAGGACGCTGATAACATGGAACCATGGGTTACTTTGAGAGAGAAAAATTTTGGTGATATTTTTTTTGTCACGTGACGCCATCTGNAGACTAGTCGCGGTTTCGTCCGATATTGAGCAGTACAGCATTATGGCGTATATTGACTTTCAGTGCTAAATATCTTAAAATTGTGTATCGTTAAGGTCGCTTTATTTTTTTCGGTTGCTCCACATGATTTCGAACTGGGAGGAACTAGACAAGAAGCGACAATAGTTTTTGCACGTGAAACCTGGAAAAAAATATGCGGTAAAAAATTTTTTTTTGGCTTCCAGGTTTGATCACGCTGACCGAAATTCAAGTCATCGAAATGCTTCAAAATGACTCGAAAACCGGTTTTTTGCGAATTACCGGTGAACCGGTAATCATCGGAGAAAAAAGATAAAAATCCTGCGTCCCAATTCGGTTAGATTAAAGATGCAAAAAACCTTTGTCGCTATCTAGTCAGTTCTCTCAGAACAGATACCCCTTAGGTGAGCAACGAAAAAAAGCGACCTAAAGATAAATCTACGGTGAAGTATGGTTTAATAAGAAACGCCATTCGGAAATTGTTTTCCCTCAAGGTTTTTCGAAAAAATGCTTTAAAGATAAAAATGGGTCTCGCTACAGAAGTAAAGTGAAATTTATAAAATTGCGCTTTGCACTTAACAGTCTAAATGTAACTATACATTAGTAATAAGGTTGCTACTGTCTGTACAGTATGTGTTTTTTTACTCCAGAATGCAACTGCTGTGAAGCCAATTCCCACCATTAAAAATGGCAACGGTGGCCCATATATTTTTGTAACACGCCGCTATCAAACGAAAACCTCGGCTTTCAAATATCAACCTGGTTACATTTTATTGGCGACAATGGCTTGACAGCAAGTTGCAATTTCCGGAAGTAAAAAAACATCATACGTAAGTTCTAAGGACAAGTCTATTTTTTGTCCGTTTTCATTGAATGATGCCTGGACAAATAGCGCCTAAGAGGGTAAATTAACCAGATGCTGAAATACCAGCAATTTACGTCACAATTTTGAAAAGTCGGTTCATAAACTTTAGATATAATCTTTGGCAACTATTAGGCACAACTTTTGTTGTAAATTTTAAACCTCGAAAATTCTGTGCACAATATCATTTTTTTAAATGGCAACGTAATCGCAAAGTGTGAGCCTGAGCTAAAACAAAGTGTCTTTAGGTATTTTTCGAAACGCTGTATTAAATCAATTTTAATAGGGTTCGACAAGCCAGTCGTACATTAAATTTAAAATCAGTGTCATTCTCTAAAAAATGAATTTTTTTCGAAGTGACGAATTTTTGTAATTTAAAAAACCCGTTGGGTAAAAGTGTTACATATAAAACGGACCATAATTTAATCCTGCCCTGATTAAGATTTTTTCCTAAAATAAATGTAAAATTGGACCAAAAATGGTTTGTTACATTAATTGCAAATTATGAAGGTGTTTTTTGCAAAAATTCACCTTAGTAGGTAATTAATCAACCGATGATTGACGAGTGCGGAAGACTTTCTCTCCAAATTTTCGTCTATCTTGCTCGTCGGCGCCTTTCTTCTTCTTGGCGTTGGCCAGCTTCCTTTAGCTTTTCTCGAAGCCGTCGCTTCCGCTCGGCTAATAAGTAAAAGCCATGGCAACGCCGTTCATCTTGAAGTTCGAATTAACTCTAAAAATCATTTTTTTTAAACAGTTAAATTATTCGGGAAATTTTGAAAAAAAACGGTGAAAATTAAAATTTTTTTGTTTAAAATATTCGAAATTTTCTGAAAATTAATGTCGACTTTAATTAGCAGGACTTAATATTTCCGTTTATAAGTTATTGCGGTAAAGCACCACCCCCCCTCAAGTGCCGCTTGGAGAGCAAAAAATTTGAGGTATTGCGTCGCAGTAAACTACTACAGTAAAAACTATTTTCGAATGAATTGGATTTAAAAGGTAAATCGAATATCAGGGAAAAACGAAACAGATGCCTTAATTTATAGGTGTCACATTTAAAACCGATTTTTTTTTTCGATAATTAATAGAACTTTATTGGACACTTGTCATTCAAATTTTCACACTAATATTATGGTAGAATTATATTTTTTTACTTTCAAGTATAAAAATATTTAAAAATTTTTCCACAAAATTTTACCTTTGTGTAAGAAATCGAGTAATTTCTGTACTTTTCCGCCAGCTACCGTTTGAACTACTTCTTGAACTTGAGATTGTTCAACTCGTTGCAATTTTTGATTGTGACTTTCATCCATAACTCGAAGTTTTTCGGTTTCTTTTTGAGTTCTTTCGGATTCGAGTAAAATGTGCGTCGATCGGACTTCATCAACCAAGTCAATTCGGCGAGATAATTCAGACAAAGTCTTTTTACGAGAAGCAGCACCTAAAATTTTTTATGATGAATTTTTAGTTTCGAGAATTTTTGTGGAGTAACTTTTAAGCCAAAAACACAGCGCATTTTCATCAATCACATTTAAATTTACAAATTAATATTATTCATAAAATTATCAAGTTTTTTAGGATATCTTTTGAAATACAGTATGTGTTCTTTTACTCCGGAAATGGCAAACCGCTTTGAAGCCAATTGTCGCCAATAAAATATGGTAACTCTAGCTGGATTATATTTTGAAAGCCGAGTTTTCGTCGATAGCGAGGGTTCAAAAAAATTATGGGCCCAGTTGCCATTTTTAATTGGCGGGAATTGCCATTTCCGGAGTAAAAAAACACATACTGTATAAAATTCAAAATGTTAAGATCAGAAACGTTTTGAACGTGTACTCTTTTTGATACTTCAATAACCATAATAATTCCCAGGAAATCTATGAAAATATATAAAACAGGCGTTTTTTTCTGGAACTATGTCTTCAAAAAACAACTCCATAAACTTGTACCAATTAGAGACGCATTGGCAACCTCAAAAAGTTTCAAAAAATATCGTGTGGAAATTTCTTTGATTCGAAAATTTTTCGATTTTGTCGTAAAAATGAATTACCTCTGATAAGCTTTTGTAATAGAGTAGCTGCAATTTGTCGTTCTTCAAATGCTTCACCAGGTCCTTGTTGCTCGGGTGTTTCTGGTCTCTCCACTGGCTTTGGAACTTCTTTAAGTAATCTTGGCACGCGTTTTTGAACAGGTTGCTCTAAAATTATGACAATAAATAAAAAATTACAAATATAACGATTATATTTATTCTATGGCGGGAAATCGTTATCATGATTTTTTTTGCAGTGTATAAAAAACTCAACAAAAAAATTGTTGTAGCTGGAAAATTAAAAAAAAATCATGAAAACAAATTTATCTTTGACATTGCTAGAACAAAGCCAAAATTTTGTTTTATCGAATTTTAAATTAATAAATTTTATTACAGTGAAGTGCGTTTAAGGGGGTAGCAGCGATGTGGCAGACAATTAGTTGGTTTATTTTTTTGTGCTTGTTATCGTATACGTTAGCTGAACCAGAATATAATGTGTTATCAGCTCCATTAAAATCATTTTTTATGCATTTTATGGAAAATATTGAGTTTGGAACTTTTATTTTGAATCGTAAAATTTTAAAAAAATTCAAGAATATTATTAAATCTTCACGGCATTTCTAAACCCAAAATTTTTTTTCCTAAAATTCTGTGAATAAAACAATAGCTACTTTAACTTTTTCATGCATGTACAAATCTGCCATATAAACACAATCATAACATGTTCATTTGTCATTTTTTGTCGACTGTTTTAGAAATGTTATGAAAAATTTTAGGCAAATCCAAAATCCAAAATTTTTAATAAATGCTTTTTATAAATTCCCTGACAAAATCAGTCCAATAGTTGTGTTATAGGTCGTATCTATTTATTTCCGTATTTCAAACCGATGGAATGGCATCGATATACCGTTTCTGAACTACTGACTGAAATTTACAACACTTGCTTGTGCATAACGTTGTGCATTCGCACGCAATGAAATTATGAAATCCTATATAAAATCGGTGAAATAGCATATTACTTTAAAATCAGGACATTTTTCATATTTAAAACATTCAATTGAAGGTCATTTTCTTTAAAAAGCTGTTTCTTCCTTATTTTTCATGAAAAAAACTTTCATAGTTAAAAGAAATTTTTATGTGGAAATGATCCCCACTAATTAGTGCATACACCCGAAAATGTCTAAAGTTATAAATATCGCCCTATGTCTAAAAATAACCTCACATCGCGGTCAAGTTGGGAAAGGAGTGTGTAATGAAAAAGTGGTCGATATTTTACAGATACTTAAGCATGTGAGAAATTAAAATATAATCGTTTGCAAGAAGAACATCTTTATTGAAATTAAAATAAAATAAATTTTTTTTCTTTAAAAATCACTTCCGAAAAAATGTAACAATCTGCCAACATCGCTCTACCCCTTAACAGACCGACCCTATCAATTATTAAAAGTACTGAGAAAAGTACTAGACGTACAAAAAATATCATACCTTGAATATACTCCGGAACTCTGCGCGCGAAACTCTTTAATGGATGAAAAACTTGGCGAATCTCTAAAATAATAATACCGTATCTCGAATGAAAAATAAAATAACACAATGTTACCCAGAATTAAAAAAAAATTAATATATTAAAAAAAATTTGGACTCCCTTGAAAAATATAATAGTTACTGAGGCCAACTGGTTCTGGTACCACGTAAGAGCTATGCTGCCTAAACTTACAGAAGCTGCGTGGTAACCCCTGCAGTGAACCAAAAACCATTAAATATGCCGGTATATATTTTAGAACAAGAGGAAGAATGAGACGAAAACCAAAATCCGTTTCTATCCTCGATGATTGCCGAGACATAGTAACACGCTAGCTCCTTTGGGTTATTTGTGACAAATATTGAAATAAAAATTGGAATACATGTAAATTAAAAAAAAGGAACAGATTTGGGCAATGTATAAACGTAAAAATTTATAAATGGAACATTTATAAGGTTTTTTTTGGATTGAGGTTCTCCCGTCTGTAACTGAGATACTCACCTGCCCGTGTGAGACAATGGCTATTCAGAGTGCATTATAGACATTTTTTGGAAAAAGAAGTACCAAACATGAAATCCATTCATATAGAATTTTTATAAAAAATCAACAAATAAAAAAAACATTTAAACTGTACTTTATACTGGCAAACACTTGTTACCTGTTCAACAATTGCCCCTAAATAAGTCTTCAATTAAAGCAATGAAGTTAACTAAACTAGATACCGTAAAACATTACTGCTCTTAGTCACATGAAAAATGGTCTAAATAACACGGCAACAAAAGTATGTTTTGGCGGC
>SCLH01000003.1:208074-258597 GCA_004367855.1 Oikopleura vanhoeffeni
ATTTTTGCCATGCCCTTAATCTACACAATTATCTTTTAAACACAAATTGTAACATGTGACAGCCAGGAGGCAATACTATTTGAAATCTTATTCACGGACAAAATTGTACAGTAAAGTGTAGTTAAACGGACAACTTGAAACTCATAACCCGTCCGTTTAAGCAAATTGGCAAGAATTTCCCTGCGGTGCCGTCTGTTTAAGTACACATGGCAGAAATTTTCACATCGAACCATTCCGTTTAAAAAAACCACCTTTTTCCCATAGTAAATTACAAATTTTTGTGAAAAACTGAATAAAAAACGATTTTTGAGGGCAATTTTTGATAAACTAGCTGTATGTGAAGACAATCTGATTATGTGCATGAAATACTAGGTCTGAGAGACATTACAATTGTGAAAAAGGCAGTACAGTATTTTTAACTGAGGTTTAAATGTAGTTTATCTGAAGAAAAAATGATAATATACATTAATGTGGAGGCAATTTACATTTGAACGAGGTTAAGTGTCGTTCCGAGCAATCCACCCGGAACGACGAACTTTATAGGTTAATGCACCAGCATAGCTAGTCTTAAAAATGGCAGTATGATAAATTATTTGAAGATTATTTTGTTGCGTAAATCATGGGTCATTGAATTAAATTCGAAATTTTGGCAGTGTTTTTTTCCAAATTATTTTTTGCATTTTATCTTCTTAGTTATCGCATTCGTTTTCGATATCTCCAGGAAATTTAATCACAGTATCTTCAGTGCTTTCTTTGATTTTTTTTTCCACTATTTCATTTTCTCGTGTTTAAAATTCGAAAACTTTCAACAGCTTCAAATTAAGGTTATACATTTGGAATATGTCATGTATTTACTTTATGAAGACGATGGTTCTGGTATTGGTGGCGGATAAGCTCTTGCTTCACTTTCTTTTTGACGGAACTTTGCCAACTCGTTTTCTAAATTCGCAACACGCAATTTATAAAGGTGTAGTTAAATTTATTTTGGTGTTTTTTCCTTACTTTCTTCTGCTTTGCTTTCATGAATTTCTTCCTGGTTATCTTCTAACGTTCCTTCTGTTGTGCTTTCGTCACTTTCTTGTAGTGTTTTTTCAAATTTTTCACTGTCATCATCATTATTATCTGTCGATGTACAACCCAGTGCCAAACTCTAGGAAGTGTTTTCATTACTATTTGCCACAGCCGATGGTCTTTCTGAGCGAATCTTGTTTAAGTTTCCTCGAAACTCAACAACTTTATGTTTAATAAAACTGAAATCGTCACTTGTACCGTCTGATTGAACATCTTCAAAACAATTGTAAAGATTGAACTTATCATCAGAGTCTGATATCGACTCATCTAAACTTTTTTGTGCATTTTAATTCTTGATATATTTATTTCTTAATTCACAGAACATAAATTTGAATGATTAAATAATGTCGGACCGAGCAATCTAACCGGAACAATATTTTGAATGTTTTAAAATATAAAAAATGCCGCTCTGAGAAATCCACCCAGAACAACATTTTAATGTCTACATAATGCCGTTCCAAGCAATCCACTTGCAACGACAATATTTAGTTTTAAAGGGCATAAAATTCCGTTTCGAGAGATCCAGCAGGAACGACCATAATTAGATTTAAAAATGAGGTTCCGAGAGATCCAACCGGGACAACATTTTTAAGGTTTTCAAATTAGTGAGATCCATCCAGAACGACAATGATTATATTTTATGTACGAAAGGCCGTTCACGTCCTCATTTACTACTTTTCAGGAACTGACTAAGTCAGGATTTCAGATCGTAATATATTTTCTTTACCAAAAATTCCTGCGGAATTTTTCCAAACCTGTCCGTTTAAGTACACTTCGCCAAAACATTTCCCTGCGAGGCTGTCCCTTCAAACACCTTTGGCAGGAATTTTCACGCCGAACCCGTCCTAACTACCTGTCCGTTTAAATACACTACTGTATTGTAAAAATCGGTTTCAAACATTTTTTTACATCAAAAAGTTTTGGCATGCCCTAAGTACAGCCCACACAATAATACAGCCCCCGGTAGGGCCCGCCGGGAGGCAATGCTATTTAAATTATGATTAAAGAGCGAAGCCTATTAAAGATCTAAATTTAATGATTTTAAATAGAACTATTTTAATTTATGGAATGGCATTAGACGGTTTACCATGGTTTACCACGGTTTACCATGGTTTACCATGGTTTACCACGGTTTACCATACTCATGTGAGAATCATACTTTCTTGCAGCAATCCTTGTTTTTTTACATCAAAAAGTGTTGTCATGCCTAAGTGTACATTATAATACACACAACAGTCCCCGGCAGTGCCTGCCGTGAGGCATTACTATTGAAAATAATATCGAAATAAAAATTTTAGATCGATAGATTTATGCAAAAAAAATATTTTTCGAAAATTCATATGTTTTGCCTCAGAAAACCGGTAATTTCATAAGTCTATTTCCAGAGAAACAGTTGACTTGGAAAAAACAAAAAGTTTTTCAAGTCAAACATTTACTTTGGTACATGATACAAAAAACCGTTTGTCGATATATTTTATAATCTCGGAGTAAATATGCTGACAAGGGTGGTTTTCATTAAAAAAGCTACTTTAAATATTTTTGTTTGAAAAACCCTGCCTAGAAAAAGATATATATACAAATTAAATTTGGTAGCACGGAAAAAATCAATATTTTATTATATTTCAAAGTCCTGAAGTCGATTTACCCCCCATGGGCCCCTTGGTGGGCCATAATTTTTTGGCCCGCGTTTTATCCTCGCTCATTTCTAGATTTTCAAGTTAGTCAGACGCCTTTCAAATCTTCAATCAAACTTAAATAAGGTGATTTTTCAACTTACATATGTTAAGCTAACAGATCCACACCTCGATACCGCTTGATTGCCCCCAGGACCTTCTGATTCCGCATATTTAGCTCTTTTCATTTTGTCAGCCAATTTTGCATTATCTTGACGCGCTTCTTTTAACCATTTTTCAGTCGTTTCCCGCAACAATTTATTACATGAATACTTTGCCCGCTTTTTATTTCTTCTGCCCGTCACATTATCTGTTCGCCCAAATTTGGAGTTTTCAATTTGTTCATAATCTGGGACCAGCATCAGCGCGTCAAATGATGGAGAATCCCAGAGATAAAACAATTTTAATTTGAGGAGAAACGCGAGATAAAATATATTTGAGATGGTTTCTGAAAAAGAATCAGAAATAATACTTTCCCAATAATCCATAGGTTCCTCTCTAGGAGGTTCTTCTTTGTTAGAAGCTTCAAAGGGGTCAAATAAAAATCATTGCAAAATTCACAAATTGACCGTTTAGTATAACGGTTTTCGTCAATAAGGACAGCTGAGATTTTGCCATATGGTCGTAAGATTTTTGTCTAGAGGAACTTTCATCAACGGTTTTAGTTAAGTCGTTAGAGATCTCGCTGCACACCATCAATAGTGTCCTTATTTTTAAAATAATTCAAAAAATTTCGGAAGCCAATTATCATAAACAGATTGTTTATAGAAATTTTCAGAAAAAACAGGTGATTTATCATTTTAACCAATTTTTGTTTTTTTTTGTTATATATATTTATTAAAATTTTATTTTAAATCTTCCACGGAAAAAAATTAAAAAAAGTTACAATAGTTAAAAAACCTTTCGTATTTTTTTCCCAAATTGTCCATATAGAGGAACGGACAAAATAAAAAAGCGTAGGTTTTAGCTATATTGTTCTTATACAGTAGGAGAACAAATTGCGGCTAAGTGTATTTAAAAAATAATATTCGATTTCAGCTGCGTCGTGAGAAGCTTGGGAAAAACTTTCGAAAAAAGCGTCCCTATAACGATCCCAGGAAACTTCGGGAAAAAACTGCGTCCTAAAACATGATTTTCGGAATTAAATTCAATAATTTCATGATTTTTAGAAAAATCAGACCTTTCCTGTACAAGATTTTTTAAGGAATACTTTATATCGGTGAGATACCTTGGAACTTGCACAAACGATCCCTTAAAAATGTCGCTGCAGAGCCTTTTGAAAACCGGCTCTGAAGTTGCACGAAGCTTAAAAATTCCCATTTTGATCGACAGAGATCAAACTATATGAAAGAAGGAGGTATGCTTTATGACAAATAAAGGCGATCAGTCTTAATTTTTTATTCATATATTTCGATAAGACAACCAAAAAATTTCAAATTCATTTTTAATTAATTCTTAATGAAGTTTTAATTAGTATACTAGTAATCAGTTCTTACTAGTATACTGGTAATAATTTTTTTAATTTAACCCGTTCCGTTCCAATGTTTTAGAAGTTGCTCTAGAATATTTATTTGTTGGAGTTCATCTGGAGTCACTTCAGGGCATACTTCCGAGGGATCATGTTTGAAATAAAATTCATCTTCTGAATCGGATAAATGGTATAAACTTTTTTTGCGTTTACGAGGATTCTGGAGTTCCGATTCCAATTTTTGTTTTGTCCATCCAGAAATTAATTTAGCAGATTCCTGAAAAAATATTCATCTTATTTTAAATATATTTTTATAGTCAACTGTCTTCAGAAAACCACCCAGGACAATCCGATTTCGGCTTTCGCCTCGTAAGATATCTGTGGTATTTTTTAAGATGCGATAGATTTTACTGAGCCACCCCGGAAGAACTGTATAAGATATCACTAAAAAATTTTAGAAAAAAATCGATCCGACCTAATCAAATTTTCAAAGAATTCGATCCCTGGTCCTAGAAGCAAACAAAATGTGAACTTATCAATGATAAGTTATCATGGTCGGTTTTCTTAGGAGTCCTAAGTTAGGACCGTTTTTTGGTTTTGAATTGGCAATTTTGGCAATATAGGCTATATTATAGAGTCGGTATCTTTTGTACCCAAATGGGTACAACAAAAGGTTTACCTACTCTTGTACCCAAATTGGTCTGAATCCAAATTAATTATTTAGACCAATTTGGGTACAAGAAAAGGTTTACCTACTCTTGTACCCAAATTGGTCTGAATGAAAAATGTTTTCTGAAAAGTGCATCGTCATGATTATGCCTCATAAGGGTGGTTGAGGAATTTCACCGATTGCACTGGAGCACAGTCATAGGCATAACTTGTGCCGCATAACTAGGGTCAGTACCGAGAGACTTATCTGTAAAACTAAACCCCTCAGTACAGATTCTTTGAGTTTTTGTAACGCGACCGGTATAATAACAACAAAAAATCAATAATAAATCAACCTTGTGTGATTTTTATGAAGACTTAGGGGCAATCAGAGTGCACCAAATTGCTTCGGAATGTCTACAAAATTTATTTCCGATCAAATAGTAAAAACAAATTTCCGAAATTTTCGCCTTTTTTCAATTTTTTTCCGAGTATTTTTCTCAGAATTAAGTCAAAAAATAATGTTTGTTTAAATTTGACCACTAAAACTTCAAATATCGGCCTTGACGGTACCAACTTTAATTCTTCCAGGTCCTCCTGCTTTCTTTGAGCGTTAATTACGAAAAAAATCGGAGCACATTTTTTTCGAATTATTTTTCGAAAAATCATATTTTCAAGTCTGCATCGAAATTTTGGAAAAACGCCACTGCAATCTTTCATAATGAAACAAGGTGTACTTTAAAAAAATTTGGCCCTATTTTGAAACCAAACCTCGTAGGAGATAAAAGCCAAAAATCATGAAAAATGGTCAAAAATCGTCAGTTTATTGGACCGCTAGAAAAATTGAGTCAGCGAAATGAAAAAACGCTCACTGCAAATCTTAGTTTGCTTTTTCCACGTATTATGTCAACTTTTCGAAAAATTTCGATATATGGTCTGGGAGGTGATAGATTTTGAAATTTTGCAAAGTGACTTCCTGTTACGACTATGTGACGATTGGTGTAGTCATCCAAAATCTGAGTTCTTACTTGATTTCACAAGATAAAGGAAATTATTGCTCAAGCTTCAGATTTTCCTAAACTAGCTGGCAAAATTGCAAATCAGACATGCACACCCTTAAGGGGGTACTCAACGGTTTTTAATTCAGGTTAGGACATAAATACTGCACCAAATAGCCTCAGGAAGGCCACAAAGCATTCTGCCTCTATCAAAAAAAAAATTCGAGATTTTTCGCAAATTTGAGTTTTTCAGATTTTTCTTTAGAATTAAGTATTTATTTGAGAAAAAATACATAAACCTCAATTTAATGAAAAATTCTAAAAATAAGTAAAAGTGAGTAGCACTTTTTACTCCAGTTTTACAGTTCTTCATTTGAGGGACTTCGGTACAATCGATGAAAATAAATTCGTAGAAACTCCAAAAATTGACTTCCGGTGAAACCAAAATGCAATTTTATAAGAGCTATGATTAAAAAAATTACACTAGAAATTGAGAAGACATGTGTCTCACGAATTAATGAAATAAAAAAAAAAACGACCGAATCTGTTTTTGAAAAATTTCGTTTTAGTTTGAAATTTCACGTTTACTGATTCTAGAAAAGGGATCAATTTCAACCTGACGGCAATTTTCTTCAGTAGACCATGAGCTTTCATTTGATGGTACTTCAACTCGATACCATGAATTTTTTATAGAAATCATGAAAATTGACTTCCGGCTGAACTAATCTGCAAATTCTATAAATGGGAGCGATGTTCAAAAAAAAATTTTCCACTAGAATTGAGAAGACATGTTTCTCCGAAAATACCTAATTATAAAAAAAAATCGACCGAATCGTTTGAGAAATTGAGCTACAAATTCTAAAATATCATAAAAATTACGGTTTTTCATAATTTAGAACAAGTCCGATGAAATTTTTGCAAACATTTTCGATAACTGTCGACGTAGTAGAAACCGTTTCTACTATAACTTTCATCAATTTCCATTGAGCCGTTTCCGAAATAAAAGACATTGAAGTCAAAATCAGTGTTCTAGAACTCTACTCCCCATTGGTGCTGTGGTGCTCAAAAATTGTTTTTCTACTTGGTCGGAGCAAAAGGTAGATCTTCATTTAGAGTTTTAAGAATTCGATAACTGTTTTCGTTTCCTTCTGAGCCGATCTAAAATCTCAAAAACCGTGAGTAACCCCTTAAGGGGGTGGTGTGAGTGTTTTGACATTTGTGAGGCTTGGTACGGCTAAACTGATGACGGTAAGAACATTTCTCATCAATACATATGAAGATCTATCCTTGATCTCGCGATTCCATTTGACAGTTCAGTACCACCCCACCAACCATCTGGTTAACCGCAGTTAAACACAGTCCCTCAGCTTTTTTCAAAGAAAAGGATCCTAGAGCTATATTGGAAAGTCTGATTTTAGTGAATGGAACTGTTTTTTCAATGGTTGCCCAGGGGTCACCAATCTGGTTGAACTGTGCCGAAAAAAGAGTTTTTTCGACGTTTTGATAAAAGGCTTTTTCTGTGTAATGCCAGAAACGTCATTTTCGGAATGTAACAAGCCCAAGGGTTGGTGAACATCAGATGAGGAGTACTTTTTGAATTTCGGCCTGATTGGCTTGTAAATCGACAAAAAAGTGCGCAAAATCGACAATCTGAACATAAAGTGAGAATTAAAAATATAAATGCCACAAAAGATTCCTTGGATACGATTTGCGAAACTAATTAGCAATTATGGTCTGATTTCAACAAGCGGATTCTAGAAAAAAATCAATTTTACGAATATTTGTTTTGTCTAGAACTGTTGGTTGAAAATAACCATAGTTCCTAATTATCGTTTCCAGCAAAGCGTATCCAAGGAATATTTGGTGGCATTTTTTTTTATATCACTAGCACAATCATGTGAGCGAAGGTGAGATGAGGAGACAGTCGAGATTCCCCCTACAAAAACCTTCTCGAAGGTTATGTTGTCACGCCGGATTCGGAAAATATTATATATAGTTGTAATTCTCATTTTTGTCAAAATTGTCGATTCGCGCATTTTTGTCGATTTACAGCCAATCAGGCAGAAATTCAAAATACTCCCATTCGATGTTCACATCCTTGGCTGTGTTACATTCCGAAAATGACGTTTCTGGCATTCCACAGAAAAGCCTTATAGAGATAATATAAAACGCCCAAGAAAACAACCTTGGTTTCGGCACATTCAACCAGATTGGTGACCCCTGAGACAAAAATCAAACAGCTCGCATTCACTAAAATTCAGACAATTTTCCGGATTCTCACCAAATCTTAAAACTTTCCGGGATAAGCTCTAGGATCCTTATTTCTTTGAAAAAAGCTGCGGGACTCGTGTTTAACCACAGTTAACCAGATATGCCTATCACTGTGCTCAAGTGCAGTCGGTGAAATTCCTCGACCACCCTTATGACGCATAATCATGGCGTTGCGTTTTTCACAACATATTTTTCATTCAGACCAATTTGCGTACAATAGTAGGTAAACCAATATGGAAGTCAAATTATTAATTGAGACCAATTTGGGTACAAGAATAGGTAAACCTTTTCTTGTACCCACCAAGGCAATATATACTGAGGACAAAAAAAGATGATTGGCCAATTTGGGTACAAGAATAGGTTCCCCAAATTATATACAGTCACTGTATTACAGTGTATGTATTTTTTCTTGCGAAATATTAATGCCGACACCTGACACCTCCTATGCGATTGAGAATACGAAGTTTCAAACTCAGTACGTTATAAGTAGGGAGGGTTCAGGTGTCGCATTGAGATTTCGCAAGAGAAAAAAATACATACTGTAGCTCCCGCCCTGTATAACGTTCAAAAATATAGAGTCCTGATGGGTTGTCCTATTAGAGTCCTACTGTAAAATTTGAAGATGTTATAAAATAAAAAATAAATCATAAAATTAAAAAATATTCTTAAATTATAAAACAAAACATTTACAGGGGGCAATATCGCCGAAAGTTTTTTGCCAAAAAATTTCGGCGATATTGGAAAATTCGGCGATATTGGCACATTCAGCGATATGGGAACAAAAATAATTTTTTATTGTTAAAAAATGAAAAACGCGTAAGTGTTGAAAATGACGTCATTTGTCGAAGAAATTTTTAATTTTACAAGGTGTTTAGAATAGGTTCGAATGAAGTGAATCACGAAAAGGCGTAGAATTAATCACTCCGCAGAACGCCATCAAATAAAACTTAAAATGAGTTAATTCGGGAAATTCAATGTGGAAAATGACGTCATTCGTGACGCATACTGTATGCGGCATACACAGTAATTTGTGAAATAAATCTCCAAAAATTCGGCGATTTTGGTAAATTCGGCGATATTGGCAAGTGGAACTAAAAATCGTGAAATTACATCGGTTTTTTTCGTCGATTTCGGCGATATTGGGCCGGCGATATCACCCCCCTGTAAAAAAACTGCATTGATGTTTTGGGAAATAACATTCGAATTCTGAGAAAATTTAATCATTCGAAAAAAATATTGTTTTAACATTGTTAATTAATTAAAACTATTTATTAAATGTAAAGAAAATATTAAATTAAAACATATATAAAATTAAAAAAAAATAATTGGCGGGAATATTTTTTAGGTGAAAACGTGAAGCTGGAAAAATTCCCTCAATTATAAAACTAAGAATAACGTCATGAAAAGCTGCATTGATGTGGCTATTATTTTTTAACTTAAAAGCAAATCATGCAAAATTTTATGAAAATTAAGAAAATATGTATATTTTATTAAAAAATATTATCAAAGCAAAATTTTGAACTTACATAGAAACTGCATTTATGTTTCGTGGCGATGACTTTGGAATTCTGGATAAAATTCTCTGTCAGATGATCTTTTGAAATGACACATTGCATTTTTTCTGATAATTTGGTAAAGAAAACAATTGATAAATCATTTTTTAAAACATTTTCAAAATCCGATTCAGTTTTGAGGTGAAATCCAATATTTTCCCAGTCTTCTTCGTCAATTTCTATCGATGATGAAAATCTGGTAATCGTTTTTAAATCTTCTTCCAAAATATATTTGAGGTTATCGTCTTTAACGTTTACGAGTGAGTTTTCCAAAATTGATGTTAAATTGTCAGCATCTAAATATAACAAAAGTTAATCTTCATTAGAAACCTACAAAATTAATCGGTTCTCAGAATCGTCATGTTAAATTTTCACTGGTCGATTTACGGTATTACCGGACTTCCGGTAAAAAATCAAAAAATTTTGGTCTTCGGGTTTTCTTGTCTGTTGGATGCAGAAATCCGTTTGGGAATATCTTGCTTTATTAAAAAATGGCATGGGGACAAAGGGTGGGGTAACCTAAAAAAGGCTACGTTAGTCGACTATCTAATGATGATATAAGCAACCTTCGGTTGATAATGTACACGTGGGGCGGTAAAGGGTGACGCTACTTTTGGTATATTATGATCCTACAGTATGTGTTTTTTTCACTTGCGAAATGAAAATTGGCATTTAGGTTATTACGGCCAATTAAAAATGGTGACTAAGTGGATTTTATTTTGAAAGCCAAGCTATAGCCGATCTCAAGGGTTTGACAATATAATCCACCTGGTTACCATTTTTTATTGGCCGTAATTACCTAAATTACAATTTTCATTTCACAAGTAAAAAAACACATACTGTACATACCACACATCACAAACCCTGTCCGCCCGGGTTGTCCGTTTAAAGTCATACTACTGTACCGAAGAGTGACTTAAGTAGTACGATCCGATTTTGGTCCTCAGTTAAAAGCATGATTTTCAAAATAAAATTCTAAAGTTTGTATCTTAAGAATAATCTTAAAAGATTTCGTCCTCAAGGTCATTCCAACAGTTGTAAAATATTACATGGAGTGGGTCTATAGTATAAGCAGTAGAGTCACTTTAATAGGATGGTCTTTTAGGAACAAAATTGAAGGTAATATACATAGAATCTAAACATTTTAAAATATTATTAATATTACTAGCGTGTCCACCATTCGATTTTCGCCCAAAATCGACCACTTAGGTTAGATTTGTCACATATACTGATCTGGTGGTAACTAAAGTCAACGAGGCGGTTTATTTGGCATCCCTTTTTTAGCCTTTACTTTTTTTTAACGAAAAATCGAGGTTTGAGAGCCAAAAATGATAAATTTGAAAACTTTTATTTTCTTTAGAAAAATTGTGTAAATTTAAGTAATATGTAGCGTTGAACCAAAAACTATCGATTCGGCAGTTGTTTTAAAATAAATTAATACTGAAAATTCTAAAATCGTTATATTCGATCAAGTAAGAACCAAAAAAAAGTATCATATTTTTTTTCTATTTATTTTGTTATTTGCCCTCAATAAGTTTCAGACCAATCCACTCAGTATTTCTATAAGTCGATTACATGGTGGACACGTTAAATATTACCTTGTATTAGGACATTCATATTTGCCGCTTCTTGAGCAGCGGTTATGAGTCTACTGTTGTTGGGGAGTTTCTTCATTTCATCAAGCGATACTTGGGAATCCCATGTCCCAGACTTTTCAACAAATTCAATGCGCGCTCTTTGACAAAATAACTTGGACGACATATCTTCCAAAGTTGTGTCATTTTCAGCAACTTCCGAAGAAAATACCATCATGTTTTTTTACATAATTTTCTAAAATAGGTTTAATAAACGGGGTTTGAAATTAAAGAGAAGGTGCCAATATCGCCGAAATTTTTTGAGATTTTTTTTTAATTACTTTTTGTGCGTCATGACTGACGTCAATTTCATGATAAAATTTTGATCTATTTTTAGCTCATGTTTTTTTTCAAAATTTTTTTCTTGGAAAATGTAGTAAATTTTTTTGTGAGTATGGCTGTGTTGTTTGTAATTCAAAAACAGCAGTTTCAGTCATTTTCTGGCCACTAGAGGGCTCAAAGAGATTTGTTCATGCTCAGAATCAATTTCCTTGGGGTACATTTACCCTGTAAGCTCAAATAATTCAAGTCAACTGTTATGGTTTAGTCAGAAAGTTTGCCGGTTCGCTCCCTAGTCATATGATATGAGTCATATCATATGACTAGGGAGCGATATCATAAGGAGTCATATCATATGACGCATTTCGAACGCCCACTCATTTTTATTTTTTGAACGAAAAAATTGATTTCTGTCCCCATATATGATATGGGCCATATCGCCAAAAGTGCCGAAAATGCCCAATATCGCGGAAATGTTGTCGGCAAAAAACTTTTGAAAGCTGAAGCGATATTGGTCTCCTCCCTGTACTACATTTGCAGAAACATTTTTTATTTTTCAGCCGAAAATCTTACATTTTTGCGCAATTTCGCTTGATACACATTCTCGGCAATTTTAAAATCTCGCATTTTGAAAAAAAATGAATCTCGTTAAATGTTCAAAATAAATTTCATAGTCTGTGCAGAAAAAAACTCAGAATTGCTTTCTCAGATATTGTATACGATCCCTTGCCTCAGTTTTGGGCTCTACCGGTGACACCCTGATCGATATAACTGAAAAAAAACGTGGGCAAAATTCAACATTTTTCGACCAGGGCGCTAGGTCACACAAGGGCGATTTTTCAAACATGGCGCTGGACCATATTGGGGCGATTTTTCGATCAGGGCGCTAGGTCACATTGGAGCGATTTTCAAAAACATTTTCCTTCTGAGTAAATGTATTTGCAGTGGTCGTTATATTTGCTCAAATTGAAGATTGAACAATTCTGGTATATATAAAGGCAAAATGCTTTTATTCGAATGATTTGAGCTATTTGTTTTTTTGTCGAAATTTTTGTCCAGGTTTTAGAAAAATTTTAGAAAAAAATCTAAAAAATGCATCACTTATTTTCTTGTCTTTTTATCACAGAAATGCACCATACAAAATAAAAATTGGTTGTTTCAGCAGGCCAAATTTAATAAGTCAAAATATGACTTGATTAATCAATTTTTTTAGATAACCCGCCGTTTGTTTTTAGCTTTTATTAATTTTTCGCCCTGGCCATAATTTCCGACCGGGCCCTTGTTTTTCGCTGTAATTCACTTATCGCCCAGGCCNCGAGGCGGTTATGCATCCCTTTTTAGCCTTTAGTTTTTTAAACGGGAGGGAGTTTTGAGAGCAAAAATAGATAAAATTGAAAACTTTTAATTTTTGAAAATTGTGTAAATTTAAGTAATATGGTGTGAAAACCAAAAACGAGATCGGCAGTTGTTTTAAAATAATTATACTGAAAATATCAAAATCGTTATTTGATAAGTAAGAACAAAAAAGTATCATATTTTTTCTTATTTTATTATGATATTTGCCCATAATAAGTTTTAGACATATCACTCAGTATTTCTATAAAGTGATAACATGGTGGACAATGTTAAATATTACCATTGTATTAGGAAATTCAATTCTGCCGTCTTGAGCAGCGGTTAGGTCTACTGTTTTGCGAGTTATTTCATTATCAAAGCGATAGGAATATCATGTCCAGCTTTCAACAAATCAATGCGCGCCCTACTTTGACAAATAACTTGGACGACATAATCTTCCATGTGTATTTCAGCACCCGAAGATAAGACATCATGTTTTTTACATAATTCCTAAATAGTAATAAACGGCGGTTTGAAATTAAAGAAGAATGTGAAATACCGCAGAAATTTGAAGATTTTTTTATTAATGTGGTCATAGCCGATCAATTTCAGATAATATTTGATCTATTTTATATCATTTTTTCAAATTTTTTCTATGAAAAATTAGTAAATTTCTATTTGTGAGTATGATGTGATTGTTTGTATTCCAAAACGATTCAGTCATTTTCTGGCCATAGAGGATCAAGGATTTTTATGCTCAACATAATTCTGGGGTACAATTTACCCTGTAAGACTCAAATAATTCAGGTCAACTGTTAGGTTATAAAAGTTTGCCGTTGCTCCATAGTCTATGAAATGAACATATATAGGAGTCATATCATATGACTAGGGAGCGATAAATAGGAGTATATATACTTGACACATTTCGAACGCCACCCATTTTATTTTATGAAACGAAAATTATTACTGTCCCATAATCATATTGGCATATGATATGGCATATCGCAAAAGTGCAGAATGCCCAATATCGGGAAATGTTGTCGCAAACAACTTATGAAAGCTTAACGCTATGGCCCTCCATGTACTACATTGCAGAAACATTTTCTTATTTCAGCGAAATCTTACATTTTGCGCAATTCGCTTGACAATTCGGCAGTAAAATCTCGCATTTGAAAAAAAAAATGAATCTCGTTAAATGTTCAAAATAAATTTTCATAGTTGTGCACGAAAAACTCAGAATTGATTCTCAGATATTGTATAGCGATCTTGCCTATGTGGGCTATACCGGGACACAACTGAATCGATATAAATGAAAAAAAAGTGGGCAAATTCAAAAAGGGAAAATACCAAGAAAAATATTTGATTTTAACCGGTATTAATACCGGTTTTGGATTCGAATTACCAGTTGAGAGAACAAGGAAGGTCAATTATTTTATGCATACTTAGTAGTAACACAAAAATAAAAGATGACTAGGGAAACATATTTTATACTATGGTTCTTGTCTAAGCGGACACTTTGCAAAATCCGTTTGTACGTAGATTACGCGGTTTTGTCCGTTAGACTCAATCGGCTTAAATCACCCTAGAGGGCACTAGAGAAGCAGGGAATCGGCAAACGAAAAAATTGCTGGCTGGGCCGCCTGGCCACTGTTTTTGCTGGGTGTGGCTGGCCGGGTCCAGCTTTTTTGGCCCAGGCGACTGGGCACATCTGGCCACTATTTTTGAATTTTGCTGGTCTTAGGCTGGGAATATTTTTGGACACGGGCGACTGGGCACATCTGGTCTTTTTTCAACAGGGGCGGTCAATTAGGGATTTTTAGACCAGGCATAGTCACACAGGGGATTTTTCAAACTGGAGCTGACCATATTGGGACGATTATTCGATGCAGGCGTAGGTCACATATTGGAACGACTTTTAATCAAAAACATTCTCCTTGAGTAAATGTACATTGCAGTGGTCGTTATATTGCTCAAATATGAAGATTGAACAATCGGTGTATATATAAGGCAAATGCTTTTATTCGCATGATTTGAGCTATTTGGTTTTTTTGTCGAATTTTTGATCCAGTTTTAGAAAAATTTTAGAAAAAATTAAAAAATGCATAACTATTTTGTCTTTTTATACGGAATCACCATACAATACAAAAGGTTGTTTCAGACAGGCAAATTAATCAGTAAAATATGAATTGAATTAATAAATTTTTTCGATAACCACTTATTGTTTTTAGCTTTCTTATTGATTGTTCGCCTGCATAATTTCCGACGCTGGGCCCATTGTTTTTCGCTGTAAAATTAACAATTATGACCAGACTTATGTTTCGCTTTGTCATTAATTTACGCCGGCAGTATTTTTCGTGTTTATAATTTTTTGGCTGAGAAGAATTTTAGCCTGGGACAGAAATTTTCCCCACCACTTTTTGCCTGCGGCCTGTCGCTGGCCACTCTTTTTGCCTGAGTCGGGCCAATGGCCACGATATTGGCTGGTCGGCTGGGGTGAGGCTTTTTTTTGGCCCAGGCGTGGCAAATCAACCATTATATCCCCGGTAACACTAAAAACTGATTCCTATATCTTATAACAGGCAATAAGTTTTTAGTGTTACCCGGGGATAATAATGGATATCTGGGCCGAAAAGCGGCCCAGATGCCCAGTTTTTGCCGATCCCTGCTAGAGAGCTTAAAATTGAAGCCAAATTTGCTGTAGACACTGGTGAACCTCATAAAAGAAGAACTACTGCCAAAAAGTTAAATAAGAAGTTTTTTTTACATTTTTGTTATTTTCGAAACTTTAAATTAAAAACCGGGTAAATTTATTTTGTCCACTTAGACCTATTCGGCTCTTAATCACCCCTAGAGGGCACTAAAAAGCTTAAATTAAAGCGAAATTCGCTATAGACAAGAAATTCATATCGATCACGATGCCTTTAGGTACTTTTTTTTTAGGTGGGCCCATGTTTCGAAATAATCCGGTTTGTCCGCTTAGATTTACGTTTTTGAGGGTTTTCAGAAAAAATGCGTAGGTTTTGCCGGTTTTGTCCGTTTAGACTTGTGTCCGTTTCGACAAGAATCACAGTAAAACAAATTTATAAATTATAGCACGAGATCAATAATTTTTTGTTGTTGTTTTTAACGCAGAAACCAAATTTTCGGTTCGAAAAGCAATTTTGCAAATCTGGCCTCAGTTATATTTTACTATAGCTGAAAAACCTCCATAACAACATACTAGAAAAGTTTGCGAAGAGATGCTTAGAAAGGCCCTCTATTAATGGCCCTCTATTTAATGTTCAGAAAGAACAGAAAATTTTACAATTTATTTGTCCTTGCTTTCTACAGAATTTCTGCACATGCAAAAAATGATCGCGACAAAACTGTTGGGGTGTACTAAAAAAAAAGTTACCTTAACAAATCCGGCATTAATTTTCCAAGAACTGAGGCCGGATTTGCGAAATTGCTTTTCGAACCAAAAATTTAGTTTCTGCGTTAAAAACACTTTTTTGATTTCTTCAGTCTTGATGACTAAATAGTTTATACCATTGTATACAGGGGGGGCAATATCGCCGAAAGTTTTTCGCCCAAAAATTTCGGCGATATTGGCAAATTCGGCGATATTGGGCACTCCTTTTGTACTGGGGGCCTATATAACGGGAATTTTTTGCCAAAACATTTCGGAGATATTGGCAAATTCGGCGATATTGGCCCCCTGTATAGAATAAATGTCGAAACGTTGAAACAAAATCAATTTTGGAATTGACCTAAAATATATCAATAATTATACCGCGTTAATAAATACGAAGTAATTTTTAAGATAAAACAGTTAAGAACAGTTTGTGCTCATATTTTATTATTTGCAATTTCGATGCTTATAATTTTTGTGATAATTCATATCATTTGCGGAATGTGTCTTGAACTCACAATCATCACAGTTATATTTGTCGGCATCCCGACATGCATGTATTCGATATGTCGAAATAAAATATTGGCTTCATAGAAAGCTTGAGGGCATAATTGACATTTATGGGTTCTGTTTCCAAAATGGGTATTCATATGAATGAAATAATGATAATACTCTACACTAGGGAGGAAAATGGGAAATTATTAAGTTTTTTTTAATTAATTTTGAATCAAGCAAATAGGCCATTTTTGTCCGTTGAAAATAAAAATCGAAAAAAATGAAACCCGATTTACGTGATTTTTGAGGTCATTGTTTGACGGGGAACTTTGACGTGTCCCGTATAACTTTGCCGTCAGAGACCTAAAGAATCGGGTCATTTGATTGATCAATACACAAGAGTCAATGCGTATTGACCANTATACTTTCATGTTGAACTTATGATTAGTTCTCTTAAAACCGCAAATTACCGGTGTTTTCTGCTGATTACCGGTAAACCGGTGGAGTCTTAAAATCGAAAAAAATAATTTGAGGTTAAATTTTTGCTGGCTACACGATGCAAAAAAACCGCTTCTTGATAGCTACTACGGTTTTTGCTGCAGAGGGGGGGCGTGCCTAAAATAATAGTTACCTTAGCGAAGAGATGCTTATCTGCTTAGAAAGGCCCTCTATTAATGGCCCTCTATTTAATGTTCAGAAAGAACAGAAAATTTTACAATTTATTTGTCCTTGCTTTCTACAGAATTTCTGTACATGCAAAAAATGATCGCGACAAAACTGTTGGGGTGTACTAAAAAAAAGTTACCTTAACAAATCCGGCATTAATTTTCCAAGAACTGAGGCCGGATTTGCGAAATTGCTTTTCGATCCAAAAATTTAGTTTCTGCGTTAAAAACACTTTTTTGATTTCTTCAGTCTTGATGACTAAATAGTTTATACCATTGTATACAGGGGGGCAATATCGCCGAAAGTTTTTCGCCCAAAAATTTCGGCGATATTGGCAAATTCGGCGATATTGGGCACTAAGATAAAACAGTTAAGAACAGTTTGTGCTCATATTTTATTATTTGCAATTTCGATGCTTATAATTTTTGTGATAATTCATATCATTTGCGGAATGTGTCTTGAACTCACAATCATCACAGTTATATTTGTCGGCATCCCGCTCATGCATGTATTCGATATGTCGAAATAAAATATTGGCTTCATAGAAAGCTTGAGGGCATAATTGACATTTATGGGTTCTGTTTCCAAAATGGGTATTCATATGAATGAAATAATGATAATACTCTACACTAGGGAGGAAAATGGGAAAATTTTAAGTTTTTTTTAAGAATTTTGACCAATCAAATCGGGCGGTACGTTATCAACGGCGATTATGTTACAACGGGCATTATGGTACAACGCCGATTATGTTACATCGGCCTTGTACACGGCGATTATGTACAGCCGATTGTGTACCGGCCGGTAGTAACCGGGCCATTGTACAACGGCGTTGACAACGGCCCCTAATCGTACAACGGCCCTTGTGTACACGCCTGTTGTACAACTGCCCACCTGTGTACAAACGGCCCTGTTGTTTTACAACGGGCCTGATTCACGGCCCTGTTGTCCAAGCGGCCCTATGTACAGACGGCTGAATTTTGAAATTAAGACCCTTACTATTGTACAACCCCCTGATGTTGTAAACGGCCTTTAAAGTTTGAAGTTAATAAACCATTTGTACACGGCCCTGATGTTGTCAACGGCTCCTAATTTTTGAGTAAACCAAATATTGCTAACGCCTGATGTTGTACAACGGTCCTTTATTTTTGAAGTTTACAACCATTTATTTGTACAACGCCTCATGTTGTTACCAAACGGCCCTCAATTTGGAAGCTTTAAATCAAACATCTATTGTACAACAGGCCGTTGTACCTAATCGCGGCCGTTGTAATAATCGGCGTTTGTGTACTTAATGGCGTTGTTACATTTATCGGGCGTTCTTGTCGTCCCCCAGCAATAGGCATTTTGTCGTGAATAGAAATCAAACAATGGAAACGATTTACGTGATTTTTGAGGTCATTGTTTGACGGGGAACTTTGACGTGTCCCGTATAACTTTGCCGTCAGAGACCTAAAGAATCGGGTCATTTGATTGATCAATACACAAGAGTCAATGCGTATTGACCAGTCACATCATACGATTCGTAAGGTATCTGACCTAAAAGTTCTACGGGACACGTATGTATGATCTTAGATACCATATGAATCATGATATGATTCACATGGGAAAAAAATTTTGGTTCGGGCATGATTCGCGACAGATATTATTTAGTACTTCGGAAAGCAAAAATAAGGTAAGTTGAAATTTGCATTTCCCACCCTAATCTACGCCAGCCCATTCGCAGTAAAAACATCTGATAAGGTCATTATCGTGAATTTTCAAGTGACGTTCCAATTTGAATAGATTACCAAATTTCTTCCAACAGTTTTTTCTTGGACATGTGTGACCAGTACTTTTGCCAATATTTTCTTGTGAATGACTACGAGCGTGAGTTTTGAAGCAAAATTGATTGTAGGATACAAAATCACAGTTGTCCTCAGTGCATGGAAATTGTCCCCAGTTATGTTCGTTAACACAGTGATCATAAAATACTTTATTACACATTTTTGCCGAATAATCACACCCTAAAGATTAATACGATTAAATAACCTCGATCCGATTTCGAAAGTGCTTCCTTATAGGGTGACCGGCAAACTTTCGGAGGTAAATGTACGTCCTTATAGCGGACCTTGCAAACCTTTTTGGGTAAATTTCCGTCCTTAGCCAAAAATTGGCAAAAAAACGATTAGGTAACTTTTTTTTAGAACACCCGGCTGAGGTTTTTATACTCTCACTTTGGAACGGAACAAGATATTCACAAAAGGATTTTTGCATCAAACAGACAATTAAAGACAATTAGGTAGCGATTTAAGTGGGTTTATTTAAAAAAAAAAGCTACCTTACCAAAAAAAACATTAAAAATTGAAATTTTTATAATATTAAACTATAAAACATAAAAACAAGGCGTCTTTATAACGGCCCTGGCATATTTTTCAAACAGGGCGTCTTTTTACAAGCAGAGGCGCAACATTTTGAAACATGTGCATCATTAGAGTCCGTTCTAATAGATATAGTTCTTATTTCCGTCAAACGCCCTACGAACAAGGACGGCAATATTAACTTACAAATTGTCATTATGTCGCGAAATGTACCAAGGGTAGATCTCTGTCGATAATCACAAAAAGAACATTCTGTCGGGTTATCTACCCGACGTCCGCGGGAGCGCGGCAAGGGTTGAATAGCCGCGAATTGTTCTTTTTGTGTTTATGACAGAATCTACCCTCTGGTACATTTCGGCATTATCATATTTGTCATATGAAGCAAACAAGGTATCAGCCCGGCACGGGCCCGCCGGAGGCAAATAAGTATTTATGACCAAAAAAGTTTCCGGCCAATTTTTTTTATTATTATTTAATATTTTTTCGACTTTATTTCAGCTACCTCAAGTTGAAAAAGCTTCAGTATGAAATTCATACTATGAATACATTAATAATTTTGAATAAAAATGAGGGTAAATGATTGGACGCGAACTCACGACCTGTAGGTTATAACTCTAGGGTCTTAGTACTTGATCTATTGCAGCAAGTTGTTACAACCAATGCCAACTTTTACGTTATATTAGTAGTTTTTCAAAAATTTAGAATGAGGTTGGCAATTTAAACAGGGACATTAATAATACTATTGAGACATTCATGCCGTTTGAAAAACTTTGTAACATTTCGCCGGGGAATCACCCCAGTACATTCTGCCAAAATGAGACCAAAAAAAAGCGATGATTACGCGTCAAATGACGAAAAAGATGATAATGACTATAATCATAAGATTTCTGACTTCGGAAATTTTATGAGGCCATCCTTTGAAAGGCATTTTGGAAATGGCGTCATAAAATTTCCGAGCGTAATTTTTTCAAAGTCAGAAATCTTATAATCTTCGTCAAAAGTCAATCAATAATAGCCTATTTTATATATTCAGTCATAAGTTATGACTCATAACTATGAGAACTTTTATATTTTCAATCCAAAATGTAGAACTAACAAATTGTGAATCACAATTTGTGATTGCAAAATTTTATTTTATTACCTCTTTTTGTGCAGAATATTTTTCTGTCACTCTTTACATAAGCCCATTGGTCTGCATTTTCATAAAATTTTGACGCATTTTTTCTATATAAACACAATTCATCCATCAATAATAAAAATGATTCCGGAATAATTTCTCCACCCTTTTCAAGCTTATTTTTTTTCGATTTCTTACTTTCATATTTGTGCTCATCATTATTCATAGTAGCCAGTCGTTTTTTCAACATACTGTTTTTATTATCGACCTTGAAAGTAAAGCTCAATTTGTTACTTTTTTCATATTTTTTATCAAAAAACTTTTCGAACATTTGATTCAAATCGACCAATCTTTCCTCTTTTATCTCCGTTAATGCAGCGTATAGCACCATTTATACAATATTTCTT
Organism: Oikopleura vanhoeffeni; assembly: GCA_004367855.1. Lineage (NCBI taxonomy): Eukaryota > Metazoa > Chordata > Appendicularia > Copelata > Oikopleuridae > Oikopleura > Oikopleura vanhoeffeni. The sequence goes on from SCLH01000003.1 coordinate 229,438, forward strand.
CATTCTATACAATAACAAATATAAATGGTTCCGACATATATGGTTTCGAAAATATTTTACGCAGAGTTTTTTTAAGTTCTACCCTTAATACGGGTCCCTTATATTAATTAACATTATGACCCCAGTCGTCACCCCACATATTGAAAATCAAGTTTTTATTTTATACAATTGACCTTATAAGGTTTTTTTTTCGATAAACCGGTTTTGACAGGTTGATCAACGTTAGAGCGGTTATCAAGATTATTTTCACCGGCCGTTCGGTAGCGAAGCGGTTTTTCCATTTCCGGGATTTTATTAGGGTTGGCAGTAAAATACCAGAATAATTAAAGGCCAAAAAATGATATTTTATATATTTCTCGCAGTAAAATACTTTTATTAGAAAAAAAATGATTATGAGGTAAATTCGAGCGAAATTAAAACAACAAAAGTAAATTCTATAATTTTTTTTTATGTAAATTTGTCGAGAAAATCGACAAAACGAATAATTTTTTTCAAAAAAGGCCAATTTCAAAATAAGTTATTCTGAACTTTGTATTTGCATTTGAAAAATTTTCGTAAAAAATGCAAAATTTGATTGCGAAAAAAAATATTATTTTTTTTCAAAATTAAATTCTTTTTTATTTACAAAAAAATTTGAATTTTCGATTTTTGGCCTTCTAGTATTTTGGCCTTTTACTGCCAACCCTTTACTGGTTTTCCACATGAAATATGCGGTTTGTTGAAGGCCGCTCTAACTGTTTTCATAAAACTAACAGTCGAAGGGTCGAAAAATCAAAACTGAAATTCGACCCCACTAGGATCCTATAACATTATTTCTCTATTTTCTCTGAAGATCGTAAGTTCCGATTCCGACTTATCTAAAATAACGTTTGCATGAATCTAACAAAAGCTATAGTAAGCTAGTGAAGCTAGTAAGCTAGTGAGCTATAGTAAGTTATTTCGGAAAAATACAAAGGTGAAGTTTATCAGTAATTTATAATTGTGAGTTATCACTAACAGCATGTAATAAATAGTTACAGTCCAAAGAATTTGACCAACTCCATTTATTAGTTATTGGATTCCAGCTCATTCCACGTAAATTTTTCACATGAAATTTGACTTCTCTTAAATCTAGGGTTAACTCTTCCACTGTGATAAATTTCTCCCAGTCATGCGTTCCAGGTGGCAAAAGTTTGAACACATTTTCAGCTAATTCAATTGCAGCTATTCTAGAATAAGTTGTACGGTTCATTGTCGTGAAAATAAGGTGTCCATCTGAAAATACATAATTCACGTCTAATTTTACTGAGAATCTCGGCTAATTGTTTTTTTTTGGTAAAAATCGACTTTAGAATTTGTCTAGAAGGACAATTTACACCAATTTTCAAATTTGTTAGAAATCGCCGGTAAAGTACTTTTATTTTGTAAAACATCAAGTAGGAAATTTGCTAATCAAGCCATTATGGCCTAAAAAGTTTTTATTTTTTCGTTAATAAATTGGAAAATGGCCCATAAAATTAAAAAACAAACCTGATGACAAATCTTCCGTTCCATCTATTTTTGGCCATAATTAAGTAACCTTGTATCCAAACGCCCTACGATAACGTAGTTACGGCAAATCAATCAAAAAGCGTAGGGTTTTGGCCATATTTCTGCCATATTGTCCTTATAAACGCACACCACAGTGACTATTTCAGAAGAAATAAAAATAACAACAGTTTTTAACAGTACAAAAAGTGTAGTCAAATTTTGCCGTGCCTAAATTATCCTACGACCATGTATTAGCTCAATTCTGGATAATTTAAATAGTATCGAATTTATAAGTTAGATAACCGGTAAAACCGGAAAGGGAAAAACGACAATGCAGGGTCGTGTTGGTTTGAAAGTTTTATGCTGACCCAAAATCTCAAATCTGCCATCTAAAAAAGATACGGCCCGTTTTTAAGATATCGACAAACAAAGTTTGAGATAAGACATCCGCACATACGATCTTTCTGAGATTTTGACTCATATAATATGAGTCAAAATTCAGATATGAGTCTCAATATGAGTCATATTATAACTTTCACAGGCTTGAACTAAAGAGCAGTTTTTCAATTTCCAGTATTTAACTCCTTTTTCAACGGTAAAGCGATTTTCAAGAAACCGTTTGTCAATACAGCGGGGTGCGGCGCGCCGCGGCGTATAGTTAGAAAGTTCGTCGCCCAAAACCCGGACTATAACGCGTAATCCGGATATACACGTACTTTCTAACTATACCGCGTCACTCTGGGAAAATGTGCTCTGATTGGTCATTTGTACAATATCTAGAGTTAAAAATTGCGTTAAAATATGGTCAAAGAAAGAATTTTTGGTGATTTAAGGGTATTTTACAATATATTTAGACTAGAATTTTAGTGTATTTATAAATTTGATTTCATCGAAAAATGAAATAAAGTAAATTAAAAAAAACATGAATTCAAAGAAGATTTTCAAAAAAAAAAATAAGACCACTGCTGATTGGTCAATTTAAACAGTATCTAGAGTTTATACATGTAATTGAGTTATGGGGTGGGTCAGAGTAAGAATTTTGGGTGATTTAAATTAATTTTTCGTACAAAATCTTCTAAGATGTACACATGATATGTATTGTCTTGAAAACATGTTTTTAAAATTGTTGAAATCCGACACTTCATTGGTCAATCTGAACATGTTTTTAAAAAAATCGTTAAAAATCGTTAAAAATCGTTAAATGTCAAGGAACAATGAAAAATATGAAAAAAACTATGCTCACAGTAAATCACTCTCAGAAAACCAGAAAAATTAAATATTTTTAATCTGAATAACTATTGGCCCATTTTCAAGCTAACGACATTGTCTGCAAGACTTGAAAAACATATTTTTTAAAACTCCTTGAAATAACCGACACTTCATTGGTCAATCTGAACATGTTTTAAAAAAAAGTGTATTTTTTTCATTGTCCGCGCCGACTGAAGAATCTTGGTCTGAAAATCTGGTTTAAACAGCCTATATTTTGCCTAGGAACGTTTGAAAAAAAGCCGTATCTTTTGCCTATAAACTTATACGCCGCACGCGCAGGAACGAATAAATTATTTGTCAAATGCGTAGGTTTTTGCGTAGGCTTACGTAGGGTTTTTGCGTGGAAATCTAACTATACGCCGCACCCTGCTGTAGTACCATCGACTGTTTTACCGATTCCAGGAGAACGGCTGGTCATAATTCAAAACGACGCATCCAGGATGGGTTATTTGCAACAAGTTAGCTAGGTCTTGAACCGGTTAAATCTTAAATTTCCGGTTTCTCAGTAACTAGGTATGATATGGGCATGATTTTTTTGCCATTCAGCTTCAAATTTTCTTGGCAATATTTTGTGGGGGTCAAATTTTAGAACATACCTGTTTTTACTAAATTTGAGCAATAAGCAGCAAATGCCCAGGGTTCGTCAACATGTTCTAAAACTTCTGAGGAAATAACGATATCAAACTTTTTATCAATTTCTTGAAGATCTTCCACTAGCAAATCGAAATATTCCAAGTTTTCAAAATCATATCTTTCTTTTCTACTCTGCAAAAAGTTATATCAAATGTTTAATGTAAAAAAACAAGTTTTTTAGCAAGAACGGGTACAAAAGATAGAATCTATAAGGGTCAGCGAGTTTTCATGTTTTGAATCGGATAATCATAGACGCATTTTCAAAATGATTTAAAAATCCAAAAACGTCAGTAAAGATTTTCGGTCACATATTACATAACATATTGTCCTAATAAATAAAATGCTATTTAATCAAAAAAATAGCGTAAGAGAGCCACCAATCATAAAGAACGAAGACAGTACGTTATATTTTTCAAAATTAATAAATCGAAAAATCAAAAGGGAACAAATGTAATTCACATTTTTATTGACATCTACTAGTTCGAATTCAACTTAATTCACTTTCAAGATTTTTCAAGAATATTAAGTTTTACAAAATAAATCAGACTTCAGAAATTGAAAGTCTAGAAAAATGCATGTCACAAATAATTTAGTCGGCTGAAAAAATTTTTAATTACATTACAGTAATTTTTAATTGTGGTTTTTTTCGAGATAAATAATTACACAAAATAATTTCACAAAATACTTGCAGCCCGTTGTCACTATATTTTGCGAAATATCTTTGCGGAAAGTTTTTGTTGAAGAGTTTTCTACAGCGTGAGTTTTCTCGATTTCTCCCCTTTTTTACCCAGGCGGTTAGACAGCCACCAAATGGGTGAAAAAGCGGCAGATGTAAACAAACATTTTTTCTGCCGCAATTTTACCCGGTAAAAAAGAGGCAGATTTTAGCGAAACTAAGGCCCGATTCGTCAAATTACTTTTCGACCCAAAAAACTTTTCTGTTAAAAATTCTGCAAATTTATTCTCATTCTGAAGACGCAAAACATGTCAATAAAACTGTTGGCTCGAAAAGGTTTCGAGTCATAATCAACATATTCTAGTCAGTTACATGAGCAGTTGGCGTAGTGGTTAGCGCGAATCGACGATCGTCCCGTTACCTGGGTTCGACTCCCGGATTTCTCAAACATTTTTCTATGGTGATAACCCAACAAAACCAATTTTTAAGTTGAAATAAAATACAGATTTTAGAGTGTGCTCTAGACTTATTAACTAAGTTGAATAAAGTAATTTTAAATAATAAAACAAAAATAATAAATTTGATATTAAAAAATTGAATTCGACTCAAATAAAAAAGAGAAAAATATTATGGACGGAAACATCCGACTGACAATTTTACCCAGACGATCTCAACCCAAATTTAAAATAAAGTTNTATATTTCTGTGCATTCTGATAATGGTAATAAAACCGAAACTAGTCAAAAATTGAATATATTTGAAATGGTAATTACAGTAATTAACTACATTTTATTGCTCTCGATATCAAAAATGTCTTGTAGGCTCACGTTTTCCTTAATTTCGTTGGTTTTTGGCCTAATTTCGTGAGTTTTGTGCTTGGACTTCATTTTGTAATACTGCTAAAAATTTCTAGCCAATACGAAAAATGCTCTTAGAATTAAAAATTAGCGCTAGAGCGCTAAAAACTAACAAAATTTTATAAAACACATGGTATTATTCCAGATATCAAAATTGTCTTTTAGACTCACGTTTTAAGAAATTCAGCAAAATGAATTGCGGTTTTACTTAGATTGGGTTTTTTCATACTGCTCAAATTTTCTAGAATTTAGCTTTTTTCCTTAGCCACTGTAATAAGATCTGAATTTGCATCGATTCCAGTAACATTAGCGCCAAGTCTTGCAAATCCTTCGGCCATAATCCCACCGCCACATCCGACATCTAATATTGACACACCAGATAACGGTAAACCAGGTGTAGAAGACTTTTGAACTATTTCTTGGACATAGGATACTCGGAGACTGTTTAGAGAGTGAAGTGGACTATTTTGACCATTCTGAAATGAAGTATTTTAAGAAAAGCAGAAATTTACAGTCTCATTATTATTTTTCTAAAATAATCAGGAAACAGGGCTCTCAGGCTGATTTACCCTATGACTCATAGGCTATGAGAGTCCGTATTTTTTTGGACGAGGCAAAAGAGTAATTTTTTCGAAAATAATTTCCTCGATGACTTAAAACATAATTTGGTCCAAGAATTAATAATGAAATTTAACACTAGTATTACTATTTGTTGAGGATTTTTTACGGACGATAAATCAAAATTTGCAATGCAATGATATTTTATAAAATTTCATAACTTTTCATTTCAAAACTTATTATTTATAGGATTTGAAATTTCAAAATGCAAAAATGTGTACCGATTTAATTGGACTCTTGAAGATAATTTTTTTCTGTTCATTTCAGCCTGAATATTGTTTTCATAAAAGATTGACTTTGCAGGAAATTTTCATGACGTCAGTAAATTAATTCTGAAAGACACAAATAACGAGCTAGCGAAGTTTATTGTGGCAAACAGGATTTACAGCTTTTACCTTCGGAAGTTTACTCGAAATATAAATTCACCTCTAGCGCCACCTTGCTGGTACCAAAGACTCCTAGTTCATAAAAAAGAATTCCGGTAAATTTTGATCAGCCGGTACATCTTATAACCATGCAAAAAATCAATCCAAAGAAAACCTTTCGCTGTCAAGTCAGCTGATTTGAATTTTGTTATCGGCATTTAACACTCATGATAGCTACAGGACTAAAAGCCCACGTTTTGCATGTTTGAACCGATTTTCATGAAAAAATTCCAAAGCCAAAAAACTTGCACTATAAATGACTGTAAAAAATTCTCTACGAGATCATCTCGTCGAGATGGGCGAATAAACTCGGTATCCATTTTTTACTTTTGAAATTCCTTATTTCAAATCGTCTTACCTGATCCCACCAATCTCCTTTCATGTCTCCAAATTTGTTTACTTCTTCTATATTATATGTAGAAACTTTTCGTATATTTCTCGTCACATTTCGAATAATTTTCAACATTTTTCTCTTCACTTTTATATTTATTTTAATTGCAAAATTAGAAAAAGTTTTCGTTTTTATAATTGTAAGCCAATCAGCGGAAGGCTTAAACTTAATGGCCCTTTGGTTAGCCAATCAAAACCCTGGGATTTAACTTCGCTCTCTTGATAGAAAGTAAAATTGAGTTTATAGCTTCTAAACTTGATCAATTCTTGTCAGTCAAGAATACTTTTAAGTTTTTTAAATTTTTTAATTTTGTGTGATTTATTATTTTTTTAAATACTAATTATTAATTTAAATAGTAATGAAAAAATCCCTAAAATTTTTACATAAAAGAAAAAAATACAACATCTGAAGTAAGATTTAGAACATGCCAGTTTTGCCCTTCCTATTTTTGTTAATTACAGGTAGACCAAAAAAAGAAGTTTGATAAGGAAAAAAAATTTGGAAAGAGGCGCTTCTTTTCAGGTCACGGTATGTCAGTTATTCTCTTGTGATTGGCGATAAGCCATAATTTGTGAAAAACAAACCATCATTCAAAAATAAAAAATTTCATTGGCGGAATTCACGCCAAGCCACTAACTTTATTTCGGTTTCAAAGCCAAGCCACACAAATCTGGACGGGAGTCTCAATGACCACAAATTAAGAAAGTACAAGAGAATTTTAATTGGATAAACTTAATGAGGATAAACTGTATAAAACGTACAGCAAGCATATTAACTTGTACTAGTAGCTTACCTTAAAAAAATATTTCTAGAATAAACGTTAAATTACGTAATAAAAGAAAACGGACTATTTGGTTACCGCGTGACCAAAAAGCAACGCTGAGAGGATACCGAATTAGCCTTATGCTTAAAACGACCACCCCGTATTTAGTTATAAAATTATAGCCTCGATTTTTTCCGTGTGAACCATACCATAATATTGGCTAGCTTCATTACTTCCATTTCGTCATTTACAAAATCTCACGATTCATACCGAGGAAGTTTTCCATTATTTGAATATGTTTTACGTATCTCCGGAACTCCACTCTCAACAACGCCTTATATCTCTATCGCGCTGTTTCGAATCCCCTAATGTTGTCTTGAGTGATATATTGAATATGTATTCATTAGGCACAGGGTCCTTGATACGGCGCACCAGCTAAATTTTAATCAGGTTGTGTAATCACTCAACGAATCACTAAGGACAATCATTAGGACAACATCCAGTGGGGTTAACACGCGCTGATGAGAGTAAGCGTTTTGAGATAGAGTTCCGTTCCGAAAACAGGATATAAGAAATTAATGCAGCCGGAACCACTTAGCGCTGGTAGCGCAGAAATATGTTTTTTAGTATCAAAGACTTTGAAATATCAATGATATAATATCATCAGACAAACGTCTGTTTTTAATTATCAAAGCGATTACGACCATCACCCCCCCTTAATTTATGACTGATTAACAGATGCCCGTAAATCCTCATTTTATTCTGAAAATAAGGCAAAATCAGTTGAGTTTATTTATATTATATAGACTATATATTTGAACTTTATTATTGTTATAAATCTATGGCTAAACGGTATGCCAAGTACCAAATCGCCTTAAAAATCTTTTCACTCTAGCCGTGAAATATCAAAGCAAAAAAAAATATGGCTAAACGGTGTGCTAGTTACCGAATCGCCTTGAAAAATTATTGCACTCTAGCTGTGAAATAACAAAGCAAAAAAAACTATGGCTAAACGGTATGCAAGGTACCGAATCGCCTTAAAATATGGCTAAAAAGTCTCTGGGGTACCGAATGGCCATAATCCCAAAAAAATCATGCTGAGAAGTCAGAAACACCTGTAGATGTCCTGTGGTTATGGCTAAAACGACCACCCCCGCTGAGAGTGAAGAAAAAATAAAAACCTTGGCATTCCGGCCGATTTTGATTAAAAATAAATTTATTCAAGCAGTTACAAGTAGACTATGGTGTGGGAAATGCTTAATTCGACTGGTTCCAACTTGAAAACTTCCAAGTCAGTTCTTTCATATAAAAATATAGTGAAGGATCCTGCATTGTGGCCAATTTCATAGTTTATAGTTTAAACCTACTTTAGAATCTAGCCGCTAGACTTTCGCCGCTAGAGTCTTCAAACTAATTTTTCCCTGTTAGTTTCACTTGAGTAGCTGAATTCAAAAATATAGGTCAACATACAAGGTAAATACGAAATGAGATAACATCAGATTCAGGATAACCTAAAACTATGCAAAACTTCTGTAAAAATTATTGGAGGAAGTTCCCTCTTCGAGGAATTGTAACTTGAAATACCCTATATTCCAAAAATTTCAGGGCAGTTACCGAAATATCGCTCAAATTTATTTGTGATTTGAGTTCAAATGTAAACATATAGATTAAGAGCTTTCCACCGACAGATCGCGACTATTTGAAAAATGTGGAATCCGATCATTTGATTAGTTGTTCCACCCAAATCTAACCAATAAAATCGGCGTATTCTGCAATAAAGGGTTATGATTAGGGGCTAGTATGATACTATTTGAAGAATACAAACAACGCGAGATATGAGTAGTATCTCGGGAACCGTTGGACATTTATACCGGCAGCCTATTGTTCTGCTTATTTCAATAGAAATGCCGCGAGTGTGGTGTTTCGTTTGTATTTATTTGCAGATTAAATAATTTGAATTATTTGTGAGACAAACACTAAAAACCAAGCAAAATTAAAGTTCAGAGGATAATCAGAAAGGGATAACAATTACAGAATGTTAATTCAAATTCATATTGAAAATTTTCAAGCTCATTTTCGAAATTATTAACTGCCTGATCAACTGGATCATTTTCGACGAATTCTTCTTAGGAACGGAGTTTTCTGATTCGGAAAAAATATCCAATTTTGGATTAACCGCATAGATAGCCAAAGGTTTAAAAAATTGGAAATTTATAGCAATACTGTAAAACGAAAAGAGATTTTTCATATTACTAAGAGTTTTAGCTTGTCGTGGGTTTAAGTTTGAAAATAAAACTTTATATGTTGAAATTTGAGGTCGAAGGATAGGTTTAAATATCGTCGCGAAGATAAGCTAGAACTAGGGTTCGGACCGGGAAATTTTGAACTTTTAAACGACTGAATTCAACTCAAACAAATAAAAATCTAAATTAGAATACATACATTATGTAGAATTTGAAAACTAAAAAAATTTCGAACAAAAAAATTTTTTACATGAGAATTTCGTGGGGATAATTAAGTTTTAATGTTGAAATTGCCGATTTTTTCATAATGCCACCCTTGCGCAATTCTATGATTATTTTATCGTAAAATGAGCTAATTTCGGAACTAGCAGAGACAGAAAAATCTACGTTGGATTACGTTCCGCGAAATATTTTCATCAAAATTCATTTTTCCGGCATATGCATTTTCGTAATTTTCGATACTAAATTTTTTCCTAAACTGACCAAATTTTTTTCAAATTATTCGAAAATTATCCGATTTTATTCTATCTAACCCCAATTTGTTGCGTCACGCTCTTGCCTGTTTTAATTCAGAAAATTAATATCATTGTTTGCCGTATATTCATCGGAGTTGAAGACAGAAAAAGGAGTTTTCAGAGTAATTTTCCTGACCACTAGGGACCCAAATTTTTTTTATCATTTGGGTCATTTATTTGGTTACGATAACCTTTGTGAGGTCCAAAGAACACTCAAGAAAACTTTTAGTTTGGCACATGGTTTTTCCGGTCCGAATCCAGCTATAATCCTTTATCACACTTTGCTTAGAGTGCGTAGCAAAGTCGATTTTCTATGCATTTTCTAATGGATTCGCCTTATTTTGCTTACGCATTTCTAAGCAAAGTGTGATAAAGGGATATAATGCAAATTCAATTAATACAAAAACTACTTACTCGTGCATCTGGTGGACAGGACTCAAATCCTCATTTTATTAACGAATTTCATTTTAATTTTATAAATTTTTTGAGAACAATATATATAGACATATTATTTGCCAGCAGCCACTTCCAGAGGTCAAATTATTATTAGGGGTACCCGACGGAATATTTTCGCTTCATTTAGGGCCAATTTAGAAGTGACTTTAAAAATGTTTTCCAAAACTGGATATAATTTCAGACAATTTGAAATTCATTGGTGGTTTTATTTTTTTAAATACCTCTAACCAACTAGAAAGTACTTTTTCGGAGATTTGAAATCAGCGAGTCGATTTAAAAAAAAAGAGAATAAAAAATTATATTGAAAAAATACTAAATCTCTTTGTTATTATTAGAAATGACTCAAAAAAAATTCTTCATACTGTATACAATTCCAGACAATTTGAAAATTCATTAATGGTATTTTCAAAGCTCTATGTTAACTAGAAAGTACCTTTTTCGAAGTTTGAAATCATCAAGGCGATTTAAAAAGAGAAAGAAAAAATATTTTAATTTTGGAAAAATACTTTACGAAATCACTTTTTGTTATTATTTCGACGTACTAAAGTTACTTGGGTCAAGAAGGAATTTAAAGGTTTTGAAAAACATGTACACAATATGATAAAATCAATCTGATTTAACTTACATTGTAAACTTTCGTCATCTCTTTCTCTATTCAAAAATTATAAGAATAAGAAAAAAAGTATTTTTCTACTCTCTACTTCGATGAGAGCAAAAATTATTAACTGATTTTTTAGCTTTTGAAGTTTTTTGGAAAAGAATCAAAACGTAGGTTGATTGTTATGTTTCAATAACCTACAGGCAAAAAATTTCGGTATCAAAGAACCTAAAAATCAAGATTTTCAGAATAAAAATATTCTGCCTTTGATCACCAATCTTTAACAAAAATCGGTTGTTGTCAGTCTGTATGTGACAATTTGATAAACTGTGTTCTGTATCAGCTGCGGTCATGACTGAATTTTTGGACAATAAAACTATTTTTGATATCAATGTCGGGGAAACAGCTTTGATATTATCAGGGTTTGATTATCCGAAGTTATTTGTCTGATTTGAAAAAAGTTTTCCACCTGAGCATATAATTTTCGCCAGCTTTGAAATCAACTGCATTTGCTAGACTCATTTTTAATTTTTTTTTTTTTTTTTTTCGACTCAAATACACAACGCCGCCGAAAATTTTATCACATTTTGAATTCGCATTGTGAAACTGAGTAAAAAAAGACTTAATAAAAAGTCAATTTTTTGGAAAAAAAAATTTGAATTTTTTTTTGCTTTTATTCGAATTTTATGCCTGACTCAAACTTTGAGTGCTTCTAAGAAAAAACTAATGAGAGACGGTATTCAAAAATCTGTCAGGTTTAAAGTGTTCTCTGAATGTTAATTCAATCTGATAAACAGGAATAAAATATGATATACAAAACATGGTGGCGATGTTTTGTGCCAAGACGTGCAAATTTCGATTTTTCGAAATTTCTAGAGTTTTAAATATGTTTTTTGAAATCTTTCAGGATTAAAATGGACCACATAAAGTGTGAACGTGTTTTGAGAATTAAAATTCTACCAATATTAGTAGTCAGGATGTATTTTTGAGATTTTGAAACTCCTTTTTTAAATTCATAATAGTAAGTAGAGTTCATAAAATTTCGGAGATTAAAAAGTACATTCAACCGAAAGCTGAGATTACGGTGGTTTTTTTATGTCAGTAACAAGTCTGTGCGGTGTAATTGTTTGTCTCCAGCGCGCCCTCGAAAAACACCCTTATACCGTCGGGTACCCCCTATAAGTGGGTTAAATTCATTTTCCGAAATTGGATTATCATCTGGCTTCAAAAATACAAATCGCGCTGTGGATATGAAGATTTGCGCAGCCGTGAGTTATCATTCCCAAACAAATATTTTGTGGCCCTTCTATTTACTTGGCAAACACAGATGTCGGCTGAAATGCTCTGAAATCAAAATATGGGCTTAAATAGGGCTAACCCAGTCCAACACATTTCTTATACACATTTCTTATAACACATTTAAGACTTATTTGAAAATAACTATCGATTAATGATCGATATCCCAAATCGGACAAACGTGAAACGTAGTTCGGATTATTGTGCGTCCATAAACGATTAAATATTTTTTGAATGCTCCAACCAGGCTGATGGCATCAGCAAGTTAACAACGGTCACAGTAGAGACTATCACTAAACATGTTTTTTTAAATGTCTTCGAAGTTGAAGTGAGTACATTGAAATTAACCTTTTTGTCTACCGCGTCTTTTCCATTCGATTATTTTTTTATGACATGATGCAGACGATAACTTATTTCGTGCCGGAATTTCCACGCCTTTTCTTACGCAATTTCAAGCGACTCAAAATTAATTATCTTCAAAATTATAGAACACAATGCGTCAGAAATTCCGACTAAGAATAATTAATTTTTCATGTATGGCGCATATTTAACTTTTACACGTTTAAATTCTTCGTTAATTCTTCCGGTATTTTAATTTGCAAAAAGTTAAACTTTATCTCACTCGGAAAATTTAAAAAATGACTTGAACTCGTTTAATTTTCAAAAAAATCCGATCCCTTATCTAACTGATCCAAATCGTAGGAATTTTTAGAGTAAAAATAGTTTATGACACGACTTTTATAATAACAGCTCATATTTTTCGGGTATGCACAGTGTATAATACACTGTAATAAAAATAAAAATCTAAGACAAAACATGACAAGTTGTGGTCGTCAAAAAAAGTTCGAAAAACTCATTTTAAGCTCATTAAAAATAATTACTGTATACTATGTAAAGATGTTTTGTCTCCAATTTTTATTTGTTTCGGCCTCTTTACTCTCAGACGAAAACTTATTTTCAGAATGTTGAATATTTTCATTTTATTATTGTTTCTAAATAATCACTGCACGGTGACAGAACAAAAGCTTAATTATTGTTTATAAAGACATGATTTGGACAAAAATGTGGTGTACAGGAAATGTTCAGATCAAAATTTAAGCTGATTTTGTTGTGGCACTAACTTTGAAATCTCAGAAATCTCATTTGAAGTCAAACTGAGGACAAAAACATAAATATCAGGAAGGATTGCAAATTAGTACCGTTTTAGAACACTGTTTGAGAGCACTGCTTCAATTTTCGGTAAAAAAATTTCTTTTCAATTTTACAATTAAAAGCAACAAAACGAACTTTTGCGGAAGATAGGAGTTAGACAAGTTTTAGGGCACTTTTCAGTGTTATATTTCGGGCTTGAATCCAGTATAGAAATAAAAATATTGTTTTCTAAAGAAATGGAGGATAATCCAGAGATTAAAAAATGTCCAATTTGCGATGCAACAATTTCAACGAGCATATCCAAAGGTATAAATTTTTGATAAATTTTTCGGCTTTGGCATCGGCAACTGATCTAATTATCTATGACAAATACGGTATATATTCGAAGACAAGCTGAAATATATATAATTATAATATATTATGAAATAAGTTTTAAATGTTTGAGTTTGAACTGNCTGATAAATTTTAAAGAGGACATTGGGAAATCCCTTCTTTGAATAACTTCTGTCACGAATTCAAAACCTTAACTTTTCAAAATTTTCAAAAGTGAATATAAGATCAAAAGGTTGAACTGCTAGATGGCTCTCTCCGTTTGTTTGCGTAAGCATTAAAAAATTATTGAGACTACTTTGAAAACAGATTTTATTCACATCAGCAATTTAGGATTTTAAGAAAGTCAATAATGCAGAATTTTTATGAGTATCAAAATTAATTTCCAAATCAATAAAATTACGTTTTGGTAATTATCTTATGAGAAAATTTGCTTTCGCTGACGCTGAAAATGAAATTTTTCATTTTTGTTATGATTCGTCTAGAGAATTTTTTACCGGGAATTTACATTTTGACGAAAAAGATAAAATTATATCATTCGATCGTAAGATGGATCTCCAGTGGATCCCGAATGCGGTTGAGAATCCCGATTCAATTGTTGCTTAATTTGGTGGGAATAATGCAGATGCTGGTTGGCTGAAACTTATACATTGTATGATCAAGCGAAAGAGATTTCACACAAGCCAATCATCTCCAAGCATTTAGCGTCATTTGAATCGGGCTTTCTGACGGAGGTTTAAATCCATATCCTTTTTCCAACGTTAGTGGATCTTGAAAATGAGGGTTATCAGATAACCGTTATCTCTATAGCGCGTGTTCTAATTTCACTAATATTGTCGTAGTGACTGTCTTGGGTATGTTAATAGGCAAGAGTGCTTGATATTGAGTGCGCCAAAGATTTCGAAAAAGATTTTGAAATATTCGCAGTTGATTCAGTTATAAGCAAAATTTAAATCATTATTTTTATTAATAGTTAACGTAAGTCACAGTATCTTATTTCAAATAACTCAGTAATATCGTAATAATGCTATCATTAGTTATGGATCAAAAAATAAGTTGGGGACACTTCAACTTCCTCAAGAAAATATTGAGAGCTGCAAGTCAAACTTTTTAGAGAAATGGAATTTTTAATGTGTAAAAATACTTTGTTGCAATATTATTTATAAAAAAACCTGGAATTAGAACAAAAGGATTTTAATTCATTCTACAGTTAGCAACTCTCAACTTTTTTGAAATCTATTCAGTATCTTAAAGATGTTTTTGGAAGCAAACTTACCTCGAGAGAATCTGCGCCAACCCAATAACGGTACTATTTTTCATTTTTACTTATTCATAGGAGCAGATCTCCCTAATATTAGAGTCGGCACAATTGCATCAAATCGGAAAAACCGATCCAATCCTATTTTTTGAGAAGACCACCGATGCCATCGAATTTTTTCGAGAAGACCACTGATCCGATCCAATTTTTTCAGAATTTATTTTAGAATTTATTGAAGTCAATCTTGTTCTCTGTCAAATTACTTAATTCTAAGAGCCCACGCTAAATTTGGATGGAATTCACGCTATTTTAAATCTTTGATTTTCACAAAAAACGTAATTTGATGGTCAATTTTTCAATGTTTTTCTCGTACTATTCCATGATTGTGCGTCTTTCTCATCATTTTATTATTTAACTGTAGATAAAATGAACGCAGAAACGTAAAATGTTCAAAATTTGTTTTTGTGAAAATATGTTTTTCTGTAAAAAAATTATTTTTTGTGAAAAAAGTTTTTTTTTGTTAAAAAATGTTTTTTTGTTTAAAATTTTTTTTTCTTGTCGAAAAATGTTTTTTTGTTAATTAATGGTTTTCTTTGTTAAAAAATGCAATTTTTTGTTTAAAATTTTTTGTTAAAAATTTTTAGTTAAAAAATGGGAAAACATTTTTTAACAAAAAACATTTATTAACAAAATCATTTTTCTAAGCAAATACATGTTTTAGACAAAAACCATATTTAATCATAAAAACATTTTTTATTATAAAAAAACATTTTTTTAACAAAAAAACATTTTTAAACAAAAAACATTTTTTAACACAAACAAAAGAAACATTTTTAACAAAAACAAAAAAAAAACATTTTTTTTAAACATTTCCCCCTCACACCCTTTGACTATCTAAAGGCAAAACATTTTCGGGAGCCAAAACGGCGCAGAAATAACATCGTCACAGACCTACAATTCAATATGTCATAGAGTTTGCAATTTGATTTCCAAAAAATATTGTTGAAAATTTATACGATGAGCCGATTTTCGTCAAAATTTCTTAAAAAATTAATTGTTGTGAAAACGATACATGATATCGAAATTCTAAGGAAGCAAGTTTTAGGAAGTATTTTTAGGATTCTTTTGATATAAGTTTATTTTATCTGCAGTCTCTATACGAAGATTAATTTTTCACAAGTGATTTTTATGAAACTCAAAATAATAAAAAAAAAATTATTTTTAAAAAATTATTTTTCTAATGAATTGAACGGCAATTTAACCAAATAGGGCAGCAAAGACAATCGATCAAATATAGAAACATAGGTGGTACTGTATTTGAGTTTTTGCTGATTAGCAATATTTTTCACATTTACTGCATATATTTCGACGCGAGGCGATATGAATAATGTTTTGTAAGCGATCAAGATAATATTTCAAATTTTAGACCAGCTTTTAATAGCTAAAGTTTCACTCCTAAATTTGTAACTTATATGTCATGAAAAAATGTATGTTTTTTCAAGAAATACAAGGTGAGTGAACCTCTCTTTTCTCTCGCAGTTATCTAGTTTACAAACTTCGAAATTTTAGAAATGTTACGTGTTTTTCCTTAATTTTTATTTTTGATCTCAATCAGTGACAAATAGTAAAATTGATATCTTTCTCAGTTTTTCCGTGATAAGCGCTCAGTATGGGTGTGAGGAGGTTAACAAAAAATACATTTTTTAACAAAAAATATATTCACAAAAAAACATTTCTATCGAAAAAAACATTTTGATGTTCAAACTCATCAAAAGAACACACATTTGTTGGAAGGTAAAAATCCTACACAAAATAATATCTCGGTTGCATTTTATTAGTGTTTGAAAAAGAATCTATAATTATGCTTTATTAATAAAGTACAGAATGGGGAAAACATTTTCTAACAAAATTTGAAAACTCGGGCTCAGTATACACGGGATGAACCGTGCAAACTTCTTTGTCAGGAAAAATAGGGTTGGGGTGAGAAGATAGGGTTCCGTAGGACCCTTGTCTTTTGCACCACCCTAGTTTTTGTTGACAAAAAGTTTTGCCATGCCCCGAGTGTACACTATAATTTTATGTGTAAACTGATATCATCCTATCTTGAAAGTATTAGAACTAGGGTAGGTAACTCGTGTCCAGTGAACACGGTATAGACGACGCAAAGCTGTTTCTTGGGAAGGCTAGGGTTAGGGTTAAAAATAGGGTCGTGTTCCGCAGGACAAACGACCATATTTTTTAAACAAATAACCATAGAATTTTCCGAGAAAAGTTTTGCCCATGCCACGAGTGTACACTATAACCGTTGTTTTTGTATGAACCAGCAAAAAAATTTTTGAGCCTGCACATGGCTCGCGTGTTTGCTCTCTAGCGGCTTTCGTGGACCACTAAGAGCTTAACCCTTTCATGCAACCTTTAGAGTACTGCGAAAAAGCTTCAGGTCTTACTATGAACGCCGTAAAACAGAGACATTCTTCATCAGAACCTTAGACCGGATCTGAACGACCAAAACAACCACTGATTTTTTACACTATTCTAAGTGGGCCTTTTTTAAAAAATCGAACTCGCCCACAATTCTCTCTTATTAACTCTCAATGACTCATAATCAGATGCTCTTCTTCACTAAATCTGTTCTGAAAAAATCTGGACCATTTTGCTTCACTTTTCCCGTCGATGCTAAAATAAACAGCGAAACATGGTTGAATTTTAAATTTGAATAATCTATTTAGGTCATTTTATTAAAAATAATATCGACATTTATATGGTCACAAGCAAAATGGCGAAAATTTAAATGTAGAATTCTGAGCATTTTGCCTGCTTGATAAATATTTTAGCCGCACTTTTTTAATCTTTACTTTCTGAGTCCATCACATGTTTGAGCGTCTTTCTCATCATTATTATTAACTGTAACAAAAATAAACGAAAACCTCTTAAAAAGTTCAAAATTCAATATCGGGAAAATATGTTAAAACATGATTTTTGTTAAAAAATGATTTTTTTGTTAAAAAATGATTTTTTTGTGTATAAATGTTTTGTTTGTTAAAAAATGTTTTGTTTGTCAAAAAATGTTTTTTTTGTTATTAAATGGGTTTTTTGTTAATAATGGTTTTTTGTTAAAAATGCATTTTTTTTTGTTAAAAAAATGAATTTTTTTTTTGTTAAAAACTTTTTGTTAAAATGGCTTTTTTTTAAAAATGTTTTGTTAAAAAATTTTTTGTTAAAAAATTTTTTGTTAAAAAACCCCCTGCCTTAAAAAATGCTGTTTTTGTGAAAAAAATTTTTGTTAAAAAATGTTTTTTGTTAAAAAATGTTTTGTCAAAAAACCCCCTGCCGAAAAAAAGCTTTTCTTTGGATAAAAGTGTACTTTAAATGATGTTCTTTTTTGGGCGAGTCTACCGATCCAATCCGATCCCATTTTTTCGGTTCGTCTACCGATCCAATCCATTTTTTTCGGTCAGTCTACCGATCCAAACAAAACCGAATTTGAGAACCCCTGCAGGGGCCCTGCCTCAAAATATATAATTCTGAGGAATAATTTGTTGAGAGCGGAAATAATTGTTATTTCAAAAAATTGGGTCGATAGTATAATGCATAAGACGTAAAATATATAAATTTGATATTGTTAATTTTGATAGACGATAAAAGGAGTTCTAGATCATAATATTTGACTATTTTTGCAGGATCAGATGGTTCAGATGTAATTTTTGATAATGAAATAAAATAAATTTAAAAGTATAAATAGATCTATCAAAATATAAATTTGCCATGTTATTTTGACATTTATAAATCCCAGGTTTTTCAGGATGACATCGCATTTTCAAATTATTGTGCAGAGCAAAAAAAGAATATTCTTAGCTGTTAATCATGGTGATTTTATATATCTCACCATGTTTTTGGAATTTCGTTGTATTTTCGACCCTATTACTTTTTTGGGCTGTTCAAAATTGAAAATATCGAATTTATACACTATACTTTTTTTTGTGATAAATTGTATTTATTAGAATGACTTTTGTAGCAGTGAGAAAAAATGAGGCCTGATGTTCACTACCATAAAAATTAAGATAGTTTAAAGGGGGTAGTTTAAAGGGGTAGTTTAAGGGGGTACAGTTCGGTTCACAGAATTTTTTTAAATTTTGGGACCTAACTAATCTGGGTAAAAAAATAACAATGGAAATATTATTTTTTATTTTAAAAGTCAAGTTCGGCCAGGCGGCGCTTTCAAAGTCCGTCAAACTAAAATCACATCTCCTCCCTGAGTTTTCATCGGATCGTAGAATTTGTTTTTGAAAAATGATCCTCTGCTGTCTGCTGTCGCTGTCATCTGGCTTCAATTTAAACTTGTCATGGTTTTAAAACATCAAAGTTAATGGGTAGCTTAAAAGGTAAATCTTCCATTGCTAACAATAAGTGGGCGAGATAATCAGCCCACTTATACATCCAGTTATAATGATCGTTCGAGCCAGACAAGGAGTCTCTAGTTGATGTTGAAACTCTAAGTATTTTTGCTGTAGTTTGACTGCCAATTACTCTAGGAGTTATCTCAATGATAAAATCCATGATCAAGCCACTCAACTCCAAAACCTATAAATTATAAATAATATAATATACAAATACATGAGCACTATAGGTAACAGCTTATATATAACTGCAAAACATATAAATAAACTGCCTACCTGTTTCTCAGACTCCTCTATTACATCAGACTTAATTTGAAGGTCATAGATATAAAAATGTAAATAATGATTTCAACTCATCAATTTTCGGTACCAGGACCATTACAGCTTTCTCTCAAATCTATGTGTTATTGATAAATCGAAAACTACAGAATGATTTAAAAATAAAATTTTAAAGTTTTTCATTAAGATTTGCTATTCTAGAAAGTCTCGAAAAAATTAAAAGTCTGGAAAATTTTGAATTTTGTAAAAATCTTCATAACAACTTAAAGTTAATCAATTTAAATAAAAAAGATTCTAGAAGAACATGGTGTTCCAATTGTTGACACTTTATATGTGGATCAGGTTTATATGAATAAAGTAATACACTTATGAAATATATTTCTGTCTACAAACAAAACAGCTTAAATCAAAGCAATTTAGCAATCTAGCCTCGCGATACCACTCGATCTAAGCAATCGACACTATTGCGCGAAAACTAGGTATTATTTTCTTCGCGCACTTTTTTGTTTCAACGAATGAAAACTTGTGTGAGATCATATTCATATAAACATACTCGGCTGACACTAGAGGCTGGCATTAATACAAATTAAAATAAACTGACTTTTCAAGACAGAAAATTAAAATTCTATTATTTCACCAGTCGTTCTACAAATCTAGAGATTTATTACTTCGAGAATTGTTAGTATAATTCTCAAAACTATATAGGTTTAACATACCATCCCAGTTGATCTTTATCAATGTAAGTCATGACAATCGACTGTAGCATTCATCGATGAAACTCAATTGGGACTATGACCTACACGTGAAATTATTATTATTTTTAATTGATTCAGAATATATCTCTCAGAGAAAATATTTCTAAAAATTAAATTAAAATAAAAACAATTTAAGTATGAAAAAATCTTTTAGAAGTATGGTTTTATCCGAGGATGAAGTACCCACTATGGAAGTCATTGAACTGTTTGATCATAACCTACATGACCAATCAATTAACGAAGATGCACGAGATGACATTACTGAAAATGGAGAGTTAAATGAATCTAAGGTCTCACCTCTCATGAACAAAACACCCCACCCCAGACGACTGAACTTTGATAGTGAATCGGACTCCTTGACCAACAGCTTCCCAGTTTCTCCAATTACAACTGGAGTCAAACGGGAGGCTGTCTTCTCGCCAACTCTGATTAATCAGAAGAGACTCAAGGTCTTCCATGGGCTAAATAGTTCAGTTGCAGGTGAGGTGTTTACTCATGACGGCTCAGCTCTCACTTTTATGGAAACGATCATTAAAAGAAATCTTGACTCTGAATTTGGAGATATAATCACTCCATCTATTGAGCAGCAGTTCCAGGAGTCTAACTCCCTCTTGGAATGTTGCCTTCTAGACGGTGGTTCTTTTCTCGAATGTAGACTATGTTTTAACAACAATATCGATGATGGATCATACCAGGCAATGGTGTTTAATACAACACTCAGCAATGATATGCCNGTTTTCGAATTTGGACAAATTGTCCACCATGATGAAATTGCAGAATTTAAACCAATTTCTGAAAGAATCAATATTCAAAACAGCCGAGGTACTCCGTTTTTGTTTTCTCAAAACGAATACCGTCCCAAGGTATAAAATAATATTTTTGTAATCATATCACTAATGATAAAATAACTCTTTCACATTTCTCTTTTTGTCCATTTTTTACTAACCTGGCACAGTTCTACAGTTGATAAACTGACATGTGAAGCTGACCACGTTAAACAAAGAAATGTTCAAAATTTGTAAAATTAAGCTAAAAGAAAAAAATTATTCAAAAATCTAAATTATACGGACTCCGACTTTGAACTAAACCTCCCAAAACGAACTGCTCGAAAATCCCTTGCAATTCTTTCGGGGCTGAAAATCAATGCTTTTCAAAATCTTAATGATGCTGAAATCATCATTACTCTTTGCAAATTCTGGATGTCTTGTGGCCAACTTATTACTGGCCTGTATTCTATCGCCCAAAGAGCTAGACTTGCTGTAATCTACCCATCTATTTCTGTAGACTATCCCCTGAAGGCTAGATCACCAGCTAATTTTTTTGAATGAAGCTGAAAAAATCCAACAGTGGTACATTATCTCTCGGGACTCTATCAAAAGATGGGGCATCCCATTTTCCCTAGAGGAACAGGCGGTCATGCACAAAAAAACTGTTGAAGATAGACGAAATTCTGCCCCCTACATGCAAAATGTATTAGTGGCAAGTTACAGAGTTTTCCGCATTGGAGCTCTACTCCCAGAACTACTATATGATGCCTTTAATGTAGACAGAATTATTGTCTCTGAATTAAAAACCATCGCCAACATGGGTACGTTCTATGGTGGGTCCCTCAATGAGGTCCTTACAAAGACCGCATTTCCAGGCCTTCATATGAAGCAACTACGGCAGAGTGTTAAGGATCTAGAAAATGAGAATTATTAAAATTAACAGCGCATTTAAAAATTCAAAATTTTAGCTTTTGTTTTATTACCATTTTTTCTCCCACACTACTTTTCTACAAATGCTCACTGCCATCATATTTATTCTTTAAAATAAACATTAAAAAATAATAATTCCAATCAATATCTTGTTATCATTGCTCCTTTGGAAAGACCTGACAGCTTCTGCATAACTATTGCAATATAAACCCACATCAAAACCAAATATATAGTTGATGGTTCAAAGATATATTTTTATTTTCTATTTTATTATTTTATAAATACAATAAAATACTATCATTACCTATAACAAAAATGTTTATCAAATAAATATAAACTACTGTATGAAATTTTGTATTACAAATTCAACTATGCAGTAAATAACAGAATTTGATTGACTAAATAAATTCGTTACAAACCACCCATTTTATATTAATCAACTTAACAACATTACTATAATTGGTGAAAATTTTAAACGTGTAGTACTTTTATTGGATTAACGCTTTTAAAGGGGTAAATATACTTCTTTATTTCTTGGACTTTCGGGATTCGACCTGTCTCCTTGCTATGATGATGATTGCTTATTTGTTTGTCGTCAACATGCTCACCACTACTCATCATAAACACTCAATCTATCCACTTCATGGTTATTTTATATTGCCTTGCCTTTTAGATAACAAAGCCTTGAGATGGTCTGATATGATGACTGGCGAAGTTTCCATGGAATCCTGATCCATCATTCATACTAGAGGACCTGACAGGACTCTGGCGCGGTCGAATTTGGAGAAGGAAATCTCAAAGCCTTTTTCTTCTACCTTTTACATCTATGCAAAAATCTAGACTGTATCCAACATTCTACTGCCAAAAAACTGCCCTTTTGTGCACGGAAAAATCCTATTTTTCCTTTACTGACTACAGACATGTGAATAAATGCAAATACCAACCAAAAAAAAGCAATTGTCTTTTAAAATGCTCACCAAACTTGATTTTACTAATTAAAAATATTGACCCGAAAAAGTTTATTCATTTTTGGGTGAATTTTTGAAATTTTTGGTGAAATTATCTTTCGTTTTTGCAAATAAATATATTTTATCTTAGTTCGAAAATGTGTCTTTTAATTAATGAAAGCCACTTCAAATTGTGGGCAGATTTGAAACATTTAGCAACCACAAGTTGTGGTCCACAACCCCGTGAAGTTTATGCTAGTTTTCGTAATTGTGATCAATTAAAATGATCACAAATTACCTGGAAATCATAGACCATATTTAGTAATTGGAAAGATCAATACATTTTCTCAAACGAGAAAATAAGATTAATCAATACAGTGAGTTTTTCCCATGTTTAACTGAAACTTGTTCGTTATATCCTATATAATTTTTATGGTAAGTTTTTGATCATTTTAGAAAATTCTTTTTTTTTATTACAAAATCGGATTATAAAAATCAGATTTTAAGATTATATTCAATATTTTTGTTTTTTATCAACTAGTTTCGAATTTATTCTAATTCATTTTAAGATTATAGTTTATTTGTACAACATTTTGCGCAGTTTGAGTAATCAGGAAAAAGTAGGCCTGGAGACTCTTCAGTGGAGAGTGTAATACTTAACAGCCTATCGTTCTAGAGATCTATAAAAAAAAATTTAAAAGCGTGGAAGACTTGCGCTCTTTGATCGGCTCTGATTTGGCTTTCCCTTTAACATGATAGGAAAAGATGACGATTGTTTAGCGTAAAACGTCGGTGTCCTCTACGTGGATTGTACAAGTGAAATTTGTTCGTTTGCTTCTGGGAAAATTAATATTTCAAATTTCAAATGCCCAATTTAAGATATATTGTGTGTTTTTTTAACGCTGGTTGCAATTCTACTACATGTATCAATACGGGGCCATCGGTTTGTTGTCCCTTTTTCAGCCTAAATTTTTATATAATTCGGCTTTTGAAAACAAGTAATCCGATTGAGTTTTGGATAGCTCAAACTAAGCTCAGATGAGTCGTTTTCAAAAGTCGAATCATATAAAAATTTTGGCTGAAAAAGTGACAAAAACGACCCAACATATTAAAAAATGTACCTCACCGCAGGATTGTAAAAGAGAGTGGGTTTTTAGTCCCTTTTGCGTTAGTTTACGAGAGTTCTGAGTGCTTACACAGCAAATTTCTGGGTATTTTTTACTACGCTTGAGCGGTCTATAACTTTTGTTTAAAATGATTAGACGTAAAAATGAAGAAAAAAAAATTGTTCCATGATCAGTTTTTCATGGAGAATTCCTTTGTGCTACTTCACAACTCACTATGAAGATTTTTCAAATACGCGAATTTCACGAAAAGTTCAAAAATAGACTTCAGCATCGAAAAAGCGATTTTTTATAAGTTGCAATCGATGTCTCAGACTCGATTTACCCGGAGATGATATATAATTTATCAGGCACTGAAAGTTTATCTGTGCATGTAATCCAGCACCTAGAACCCCCTTAAGCACAATTTTAACAAGTTAAGATAGAAAATCTGGTCAGGGATAATTCCCGCCTAACCGAATCGGACCATTTTTTGCTCGATTTTTCTCAGTTTGAGGCAAACGAACAAATTAAATCGTATTTTTACCGATACGTATAAAAGAACTGGATCGTATCGGTACCGATACGATACAATCCGATACGGTTAAAATTTTACTCTCCTCCGATACGATCCGATATAGTTAAAATTTTACCCTCCTCCGATACGATCCGATATGGTTGAGAAATACCTATCGGTCGATACGATCCGATCCAATCCAGTTTAAATTGCACACCCTTGCTATCCGATCGAATATAATTTTAATTTCACTCCTCCTTGATCCGATCCAATACGATTTTTATTTTTCTTATGCCGAATCGGCATTGCCGATCCCTCGTTTGAGCTATCTCAGAACTAAATCCCATAAGTTGGTTGGGAAAATGGTATGTGTTTAAAAATTGATGATTCCTAATCCGATCAGGTTTATCGGTACGATTAATTCTAATTCTGGTGTGTATAATTTGTCGAGTTTCACTTTTTAATGTGGCCGCACATTCATTCATATATTTATAACAAAAGTTACAGTGTTGGTGATAATTTTAAACAGGTTTAAGGCGAGGATGAATAGCACAGTCAAGTTTTATGGCCTCAAAGATAGTTTTAAAAAGAAAGTTAGGGGAAAATTTATGAACTACTTTATTGAGGTTTCGGTCTGTACTAGAACAAAAAATCTACCACGATTATTGGTTTCTATACAATCTTGTGATGTAATTTTGAGTGATATAGCTAAAAAATTAAAAATTATGTGAAATTTTTACGTTCGTATTTAGTAGATTTTTCAAGGTCGATAGTAAAATGTATGAAAAGTAAAATCAATAAATTTGAAATTTTGAACTTTAACAGGCAAGAACAATAGAATTCTTGTAAAATTTCAATGTGTTCGCAGGATCAGAATCTGATTATCAGATCATTAAGGATCTCAATTTAAGGGCCGGGCGTCGTAATTTTTTGAGGGCCTTTAACCCCTGTGAGCACAGAAAACAAAAGTTCCGCTAAGGCATCAGAGCCTATATACAGGCCTATATAACAGGCCTTTTTTCGATGTTGATTACAGAAAGCCCAAGGTACTGAAGTTTCATTTTTGGTTGCATAAGGAAGTTAGAAGGTTATATGTTTGCATCCGATATTTTAAATTCTAGAATGATTTTAGTTCTGGAAAATTTAGTGGAAAAGGCAAGTATAGCATATCACACGTACACACAACTCACAGTGGACTGTCAGTGGTGTTCACAAATTATTTTTCTTTTGGAATCGATGCACAAGGATCTGAGCCAGGCTCGCAAGCCAGCAAATTTTTCTTGGCTTGACTTGACTTTGGCTTTGACGTTACCAAAAATATTGCCTCGGCTTGACTTGACTTGGTGAACTTTGGCTTGAACTTTTTGCTGGCTTGACATATTTAAAAAATATTGAAAGATATTTGAAAAAACGACTTAAATGGGGTGATGTTTAAATTGCATTTGAATAAGATGATATGCTGTGAAGCTATTGAAATTGATAATAAGTAAAGAAACAGTGAGACTTTTAAAACGAATTTTAATAACTGATTATCTTCTATTTGGCAAGAACATCCCTTTTTGAATATTCATTATTAAAATAAAATTAGTGCCTCAATTTCCCAAAACCACGCCTGTAAGACGCTAAATAATCAAATTTTTTGTCTAAAAAAAAAAATGGAGCTTAAGAAGCAATAATTTTAACTTATAAATATACAAAAATATACTTTATAAGCGAAAGCGAAGTATATATCCCTTTATTCACTTTTTGGTTAGAATGCGTAGCCACTACTCTTTCAACGGTGGATTTAAAACGTTGTGGCTACGCATTCTAACCAAAAAGTGATAAAGGGATATAAGAATATTATTTTATTAACAAAGAAGCCCACTGGCCAATTGATCCACAAAAGGACAGGTGATTATGGTGAGCATGATTTCTTGCACCTTATAAAACATTTGTAGGGTATTTTCTTTGTCCAACAAACTTTGTTGAAAAATGAGCCTCAAATCCGGCCCGAAGGCCGAATAAGGGAAATATTATGTTTTTTATTTAATTTTGATGAAAATTGAGCTTCAGGATTTTATGTTTTTGGCTTAATTTTGTTGAAAATAACGCCCAAATCGGCCGATGGCGGAAAGAAAGAGATTTTTTATGTTTTTCTATCAATTTTGTTGATAGATGAGCCCCTAATCCGCCGTAGCCGATAAAGAGGATTATTTCAGTTAAAGTGGATTTTATGTTTTTTATTGAGGGTGTTGGTGTCGCTGATTTTGACAGTTTATAAAGCTATTTTGGATTAACTAGCTAAGCTGATATCTCAAAAACTTGTGCCACTTGAAGAACAACTCTTCACGGTGAATTGTGATTTAACAGTTATCTGATACAATTTCACTTACGCCAACACCTACGCTTTTAAAAAGCCTCCTAAAAAATCGCTAAAACGCATTTTCCCCGTCAATTTTACCATTTTTATTTTGACAAAACCAAAAAAATTTTGTTCAAAGAATGCTTCAAAATTTTTCGTAATTTCAAACGCTTTAAGGATTTTGGTGCAATTTTTAACTTGGTAGCGTCGAAAGAAACAAATAAGCGCACTTTCAATTTAAATCATAAATTAAACAATAATTGTTGTTTTCGTTTTGGGCGGCAAAAAGCCAAAAATTCCGCGGAAAAGGCGCTTTTGTACATGTATTATGTGTGAGGCTTCTCTGGAGCCTGACACAAAAAAAAATGATAAAAAAATGCTGAAATTGAAGGAGAAAATGCGTAGTGAGTGTTTTTTTAGGATGCTTTTTAAAATTCGAATTTTTTTTGAAAAAAATTTATAAAAACGGAATCTCCAGAAAATTTCCTTTTCAATGGCTGTCTTTATTTATTTCAAAAATGTTGACATTTCATATAAATGCTAAATACCGTATAGTTGCTAATACTGTTTCCACAAAGTCGATGCTTGCGCATCTTTTGAGTACTGAATCATTGATTTGAAAAAATTCTAGTTTTCGGGCACCTTCATTTTTGAATGCTACACACGTGATCATGGCCCATTATAAAATTTGAATGTCAATCTTGAGCAGAATTTCTCGTCCTACTCAAAAAAGGAATTAGCATTGCAAAATAAGATGTACATTTAGCTTTTTTAAATAAAGCTTTTGACCACACCAAAACAGCGGACCAAGTGAGCACAGGAAAATATGTTGGCAAAGATTTCCAGCGGTAAACTACTTCTATGTCCTAAGGACATTGTCCTTAAGTTCAGGTTTACAGGACTTTTTTATAAGGTAGCTTATTTTCTGCTCCGGAGGCCTACTCATAAAGTTATGAGAGTTGGCTCTCAAAAAATCATAATTTTTTTAGCCTGGGTCCAGGAGAGACTTTTTGTTAGGTCATTTAAATTACACTCTGCACTATAATAATAAATTAAAACAAATTTTATTTGTATAATTTGTTCATAAAAACCTCCGATTAAACAGATAAAAATTTTCAACATCGTTTTTGGGTCCATTTTAAGCCATTTTTGGATAAAATTGTACCAAGATTTTTCTCTCCTCATTCACTTATTTATCGATCACATGCGTCATTTGGGGCTTTTCAAAATCGGTCCTGACCGACCGCGGCACTCTAATAGACTTACAATATTCTAGAAAATTCTTAAGAATTAAGCAAATTTTTGTTGAAAATCCCCACAGTTGTGGTCAAGTCAAGTCAAGCCACCGCAAGCCAGCAAACTGGCTTGATATTAAAAGCCAAGTCAAGTCAAGCCACCAAAGTCAAGCCTGGCTTGCCGAGGCCTGATCTGAGCTACGTCATTGTTTGGTCCGATTTGATTATTTTTACATTTAAAAGCAGATAATTGCACTTTAAATATTATTTCCAGGTCGATATAGTTATCAAGTAACTCTGTGGACAATTTTTAATTGCTAAAATTAATTTTGAAAATAATTTAAAAAAATTTTGGAATGCTTAAATTGAAAATTTTGAAATTTCACTTTCGAAGAAAAATATCTGTTCATATGTACCAATTAATTTTTGTTTCAAGTGTCAAGCATGCACAAAACACTGTCCTAAAAACTGGCTATTTTCAAATTTTAATTGACTGGATAGGTCGCATTTGTTTTTTTTAGAAGAAAAACATTGAAAAAACATTTCAAAAAATCACCTCCCAAATAAAAGAAGTAATTTTTTTGGAATTGCCGTAAAAATTTTCATAATGTGTTCGAACGAGACAATTCTACGATGTTTTTTTGCCCTTTTTAGATGATTTTAAGTATGCTTGAGCCTCTATAGGCTCTGTGCTCACACCGGTTAAAAAATTAATTTATGATACATTAATATCAATTATGACTAAAGTTGACCCAAGTAATCTTATGATGGCAATTATTTTTTTCAAAACAATCTAGAATTTTGAAAATTCGAACATTTTTTTGCTTTAACCCGCATAAAACCGGTACTTCACCATGATATAAACATTTTTTATTGGTGAATATGACCCATCAAAAAC
>SCLH01000003.1:260221-288134 GCA_004367855.1 Oikopleura vanhoeffeni
CATAATTAAAAAACATTAAATAAAAATTTTTAAATTGCCTTATTATTACGAACAAGATCTCGAAGATTTTGTTGACTACTCAGATAATAATACACAGAGTTTAAGTTTACTTTAAGGTTTCAAAAAGCCGGTCTTATGTTAAAAAATGTGCTCTTTGTCGCTTTGTATCCAATTCTACCTAAAAATCAAACTAATTTCTTTCAAAATATAATAATTTGCGAAAACTAGAGTTTTTTATTTTTTCGAGTTTTAGAGAAATCACTTGAGAAAAACTAAAACTCTCAATAAAGACCAGAAAAAAAATAATAGTACCAGGAGTAGCCTCAGGTAATTTCCTTAATCTGAGTCTTCTCAGAATTTTAATTTTATGTGTCGTATTAACACTATGATTTTTTTACGAAAATTGGGCGAAAATCATAAAAAAAAGTAGGAAAAATATCTTTTGAACTGCTAGTCGTATCAAATTTTTAAAACCATAATTAGAAAGAGAATTGCGAACTCTATGACATATTTTCATGAAAATTCTGTGGATTAATTATTTCTATCTCGTTTTCAGGATTTAAAAAATCTCGCGTCCCCGAATGGCGTTTGGGTGTGAGGGGGTTAAGACGATTTGAAATAAGGAATTTCAAAAATAAAAAATTGGTTTTAATGTGTTTAAGCTATCTTGTAGAGAATTTTTTTTGGTCATTTTAAGACGTAGGATTTTTTTTTTCTTCAAAAATTTTCAAAAAAAATCCGATTTTCCGGTCACTTTTTCGTGATTTTACAGGTAGTCCCCAACCCGGTTCTAGAGAAGCCGTATGAAGTGCTAGAAGGCTGATTTTTTGGCCAGTGAAAATTAAGCGTTTTTCGATTTACTCTTTTTATTATTGAGGTTCGGCGACCAATATTTGACCTCTAATGACCGGTCAAAGTTCAAGGTCAATCTCAAGTTCATCGTATAGACTTGAAAGTACCCCCAAAAGAATCGAAAGGGTCAACTTTCCGATGAACGTATTAGCAACTAGGGGTCAATAATGTACTGAAAGGTTGTTGGAGAGCAAAAACTGGTCAAAGCTTAAGTTTTTGCTCTCTAGCGACCTTTCAGTACATAATTGACCCATAGTTGCTAATACGTTCATCAAAAAGTCCACTCTTCCGATTCTTTTGAGGGTACTTGCAAGTTTAAACGATAAACTTGAGGTTGACCTTAGGTGTTGACCAGTTTTTGCTCTCTAGCGACCTTTCAGTACATTATTGACCGATAGTTGCTAAGTACGTTGAATCAAAAAGCGACCCTTCCGATTCTATTGTGGATGTGGTACTTTCAAGCTATGACGATGAAACTTGTGATTGACCTTGAACTTGCCGGGTCATTAAGAGTCAAATATTGGTCGCCGACCCTCAATGCAAAAAAGACCGTAAACCGCAAAACGCTTATATTTCACTGATAAAAAATCAGCGCACTTCTTAGCACTTCATACGGTTATCCAGAACCGGTTGGGGAACACCTGTTAGAAATCACGAAAAATTGACCGAAAAATCGATTTTTTTTGAAAAATTTTTGAAGAACAAAAAAATCCCACGTCTTAAAATGACCAGAAACAAATTCTCTACAAGATAGCTTAAACACATTAAAACCCATTTTTTATTTTTCAAATTCCGTATTTCAAATCTTCTAACCGAATTCTAGAAATTTCAATTATTTTTAAGCAAAAATTAAACCTAATTATCGAATTTGACGCTGATTGGTTCAAAATTTCGATTAGTTGTATTAAAATATTTTGATCAATGAACTCTCAGCTTTAATTTTGTGGTACTTTTGTTTCGATTGGACGAACTTTTCATTTTCGGTTTACTTCAAATCAAATTTCTAGAATTTTAGGAGAAAATTAAAAAATCCGAGCCAAACATATCGAGCACGCTTCATTTATCTACCTAAGTCGAAAAACGGCATTATTCTGAACATTCATCTAAAAGAAGTATCAGTTTGAAGACGAAAAATTGTAAAAATCGGCGTTCAAGAGGGATTCTAAAAAATATAAGAACGAAATTTTGTTCATCGAGCATTCGTATAAATTTTTGCAAAGAAAACGTTTAGTTTGTAAAAGTTCTCGAACTTCAATTATTTATTAACTCACCGACACAAGAAGTTAACAAAACTGCGAAAACTCCCTTAAATAATTATTGCAGAAAAGAAAAATATCAGATTAGAATTTTTTTATAGCAAAAATTAATTCTTAAAATTTTTCTATAGCCTTTAGGTGTCAAACCGTCTTCAACGCAAGTTGCACAATTAACACCTCACTCTAGCAAATGTCATCGACAATTTTTTTATTGGCACGGAAATACTTTTCAAAAATAATTTTTCTGTTTATTAATGACCAGAGAGATACCAGAACTATTACTCCTAAATAATTTTTTTGTCTCAATCTATTTATATTTATTAAAAATGGAGTTTAAAAATTCAACTAATTAGTTTGGACTCCAGACTCTAGAGTGACGTAAAGTAAATTTAATCCTTTAGAGATAAAAATCGATCGTTAATCGCGGCGGGTTATGCCGACGGGAACCTCCTTGCGTGTGAGTGAGTTTTCTTTCATTATTTGTGACGAATTTCTTGATTATTATCAATGATAATAATTTATAATACATAAAAAATTTTAAAATACAGATAACGTTAAAAATAGATACTTTTAGTTAGATTTTTTGTGTAAACGGGCCTTTTTACTCAAAATATTTTCACAAAAATGTGTTGAAAATTATGCGTTTATCATTCAGATGGGCAATTTTTTAATTTTTATGTTCACGCTGATTCGTGTTTTCTTTGAAATATTTTATAAATTGCTGATTTGAATCATAATATATAACACATTTTTATTGATTAAGTTTATAATAGTTTGATGTACAAAATTTATAGTTTATTTTATTCGCCATAAGTTATGGCCCATAAGTTATGGGCCATAACAGCCAGTATTGCTGATCATTATTTCCATCAAATCTTAATAAATAAATAAAAAGTTAGGAAAATTGCAAATATTTGGCAGTGAAAATAGAATGTCCAAGATTGGAACACTACAAAAATGTCGTTGACTTACATCAAAATGGTATCGGATCGATTCTTTGGGTTCATAGCCTAGGTGATGAATCACAGGACATTTAAGGTAGTGAACATTTTGGTAACCCTAAATTTTCGATGCCAATTGGTTTATTTTGGACCAATCAGAAAGTCGTATTTTCAGAAAAATTAAGATTTATTCGTCAATTTTCTGAAATCTAAGCCCATAAATTAATGAAATGGCTTCTTATGTATTTGTATAGGTGCCCTAGTTTCTATAAGGGGGGGGGGGTCAATAAACGAAGAATAGGAAACACTTCATTTTACCATGAAATCGAGTAACAGGTTACAATTAATCAATGACTTGAGAAAAAAAACGTTTTTGCTGACCTAAATGAGGTCTACGCCCTCTAGAAAAAAAAATATTAAAGAAATTATCACAGCATTCGTCTATGAATCAATTCATGATTTTTCTCAATCTTATTTTTCAAATATAAATGGATCGTCGGGATCGACATTTTGGATTTTTGCGAAGGTGGCGTTAAATCGCAATAATAGTACTTTTTCGAAGTGTTAATGATTTACTACAGCCAAAATATGCGCAATTATCGGTTTTCTGTGAACGATATTTTAAATCATGGGTCAATTTTGACCAACGGGGGTCCGAATTCAAAAATAAAAAACAATGTAGAAATATGTTTTTTTGCGATATAGCGACTCTAAGAAAAAATTCAAATTCGGATCCCAAAGATCAATTCCTTTTCAAAAAATACGATCGTTGAAGAAAAATAATGAAAATTGGCTCAGAAACGAAGGGTGTAAATAATTATTAAGATTTCATGTTTCGCTTTTCTAGAGGTCGTAGACGTCATTCTGGTCAGCAAAAAACAATATTTCGTTTATAAAAAAGGGCCTACTGAAAAAAGTCTAAATTGTCTCGACCGCCCCCATAATGAAACATAACTTAGGGCATTCTGACTTTAGAATTTCTTCATAAATTGGAATAAAAGATTTTGTAAAGTTATGACCAGAAATTACCGTACATATTAAACTTTCAGATTATATAATAAGCTTTCAGACAAATCACAATTACTCTACAATAAACTATGCTCAAATAAAAATGTCTACAAGGTATAATCTGAAGTCTGATCGTGTTTAAGTTAACCTAAAATTTAAGTAAAATTAAAACAATAGATAAGAAATTATATAAATAATAATGATAAGTAAATTTCTTATAGAAAGTGAACAGAAAAAATACAACAAAAAAATAATGCAACGTGATGAGGGAGTTCTACGCGAATACGAAGAAGATAAGCTTTTTTTAGAGGTAAATTTTCAAAAAATATATAACATTTTTGCGGTAAGGTTGCTGCGGGTGTAAATCATTTGTTTTCTTGGTAATTTTTTCAAAAAATTCAGATTTTCAAGAATTTTAAATTAGAATTATTCTAAATTTATCAAAATAAATCATCTCTACCAACAGGCTGATTGCGATAATATTATTTGAAGAACAAAACTTTTTGAGTTTATGGAATGGGCTGTTCAAATACACGTAGGCGTGTAAAGTTAAATATTTAGAAAAGAGATGTATAAAAAATATTTTGATCAAAAAAGAGTATAAATATACTGTCTGAAACAATATTAAACCATTTTTCGTTTTTCATTTGTCGATTAACCGGAAATCCCAAAAAATATTTTGTGCTGATTGATGTGATAACGCTCTTTTGGGAACGACTGTGTTTTTTCACACGATTAGTTTACTTCCGTGCAACTTCACAGCAGTCTCAAGTCAAAAATTTTAAAATATAAAAATAAATTTTTCTTCTCTGCAAAATATTTTACAAAATGTATTTTTTTTATTTTTTCATAACTGTTATACAGGGTGTATGGTTTTTACCTTCTTTTTTCCAAACTGGTTACACTTGATTTCCGCCGTTTTGATTGGTTGTCAGAAGAGTTTTCTCAGATTCATCCAATCAAAACGGCGGAAATCAAGTGTAACCAGTTTGGAAAAAAGAAGGGAAAAACCTTAAACCCTGTAGAATTCAAATAGCCAATTTCATTTAACAATTTTACACACTAACAAATTATAAAAAGCGTTGGTAAATTTGAAAAGCCTTGAATTTCCTGCAAAAAATTATTAACTTTGTCGATTTAACAAACGGGGCAATCAGACATCTACGGTCTATTATTCGCTTTATTTAGCAAGATGAACCTGTAGTTGCAAATGCGCCAGATGAAGTTGAGTTGAAAAAACCAAAAAAGACATTTTGGGATCATTTCAAGCGGTCGAAGAAAAAGAAAAAACGGCCAAGTATGTTTGATTGAAAGTTCAAAAATGAATGGAAAACAATATCATGATTCGCTTATTTATCGTTAGACTTTTGATTTATCAGTCTTGATACTGTAAAATTACGTTTTTTAAAGCTTGAAAATGCGAAACATCGTAAATAGAATAAAATGATAAAATTCAATTATTTGCCAATAGTATTTAGATATTTTTATTATAGGACGATTTGAAAGAAGGAATTTCAAAAGGTCAAAAATCGGTTTCAATGTGGTTAAGGCTATCTTTGTAGAGAATTTTTTTTCTGGTCATTTTAAGACCAAGGATTTTTTTTGTTTATAAAAATTTTCAAAAAAATCGATTTTCGCTCAAATTTTCGAGATTTTAACAGGGTGTCATGAGCCAGTTCTAGTGCCTCCGTATGAAGAGTTAAACCGGTAATTTGTTTGGCAGGTGAAAATTGAGCGTTTTTTAGGTAACCGTTTTTTTGGCTGGGCTGGCGACCACGTGGTCGACCTCAATGACCGGTTAGAATTCAAGGTCAATCTCAAGTTCATCGTAGAGACTTGAAAGTACCCCCAAAGAACCGGATGGGTCGACTTCCTAATGAACGTATTAAGCAACTATAGGTCAAGGAGTACTGAAAGGTCGTAGAGAGCAAACATGGTTCAACCTTCAAAGGTCAATCTCAAGTTCATCGTATAGACCTAGCGACCTTTCAGTACATTATTGACGCTATAGTTGCTAATACGTTATCAGAAAAGTCGACCCCTCCGGTTCTTTTGGGGGTAATTTTCAAGTCTTTACGTATGAACTTGAGATTGACCTTGAACTTTGACCGTCATTTGAGGTCAACCATGCGTGGTCGCCAGCCCTAGCCAAAAAAACGATTCCTAAAAAACGCTTAATTTTCACCTGACTAAAAAATTACCGGTTTTAACTCTTCATACGGAGCGCTAGAACTGGCTTCATGACACTGTACAAATTCTGAAAATTTGAGGAAAATCGATGATTTGTG
The DNA here is from genome assembly GCA_004367855.1 of Oikopleura vanhoeffeni. Classification (NCBI taxonomy): domain Eukaryota; kingdom Metazoa; phylum Chordata; class Appendicularia; order Copelata; family Oikopleuridae; genus Oikopleura; species Oikopleura vanhoeffeni. Next base: position 266,567 of record SCLH01000003.1, read on the forward strand.
TTTTAAAATTTTCCTTAACAAAAAATTCCTTGCTTAAATGAGACAATAAAAATTCTCTACAAGAATAGCCTTAACAATTGACTACCGATTTTTTGACTCTTTGAAATTCCTTATTTCAAATCGTCATAACTTCCAGATGGCAAAAGGGAACACAATGGCTTTTATCTCAAATCGACCATTATCTCTAATTTTTATTGAAATAGCTTTCTTCAATTATCTTTTTACTTTTTTATAATCAGAATATATTGTATTAATCAAAATGAGGCTCGTCTCAAAATGAGGCTCTAAAAACAAATTTTTCCAATTTTATTTTTATGCCTTTTTAATGAAAATATGAGAAATTACAAGCATTTTGATAATCGTTTTATTTTGATACATGGCTAGGAAAGCACTTTTTGATGAGTTCAAAAATATTTCGTATGAAAAAAGTTGAAATTTCTTGATTTTTGGAAATTTAGAACACGATTGACAGAAAAACGAGTAAGAAATTTAGACAAAACTCAACTCGATAATCTGCACGGACTCTTCAGCTGCAGATTTATGTAGTTTTTGAATGTGTAACTTTTAAATCCAGGGAGGAGATACATTTTGATTGAGGTCCTAAATAAAGGTCAAAATACTGTTTTTTGGTGATTTTCAAAAAAACTCAACTTGATTATCTGCTCACGTCCTGTCCGGTTAATTTAAGTCATAAATCATTGTTGTACCCTAAAAGGAAGGAGATACATTTTGAAAAAAATATTCCGTCAGTTTTGTAAGCACGTTTCTGATTGCTAAGCTATCCTTCACTTTCGACTTTTTTATACCGAATGTGTTTTAGCTTTTGGAGTGTTCCCCGGGGAGATTCAAACGCTCCTTAAATTGACTAACCAAGTCGCGCTCTGATTGGATAAGCGTGAATCTCCTCGGGGAACACCCCAAAAGCTAAAACACATTGGGTATACTGCAAGATTTTTGCTCAAATACATTAGTTAGAGGTAATACTTTGTCCAACAGTTTGTACTTCTGCGATAATTGGCCATTAAAACCCCGTTTTTCGCCTTAAAATGCGACGACCACCCCTTAAACAAAGGCTAATGGCGGTACCTTTTCGAGTTTTTTTTNGGCAAATAGAAATTCAGACAACGGGACTACGCGGTATCAAATCACACGCATGAAAAAACTGTATAATTGATGCGAGACCAGTATAGAGGGTCACATAATGTTCTCGTAATCGTGTTGTGTATGGAGAAGCATATTATAAATCACTGGTCAAAAATTAACTTAACAAACCACTGACGCTATTGAAGTGTTACCTCATTCCGCATATCAAAATATTCGCGACTTCATACAGATAACTAATTGACCCATGACAATATGCAGAACGTTGAGCGATAAGTTCATATTTGAAAAAATAAGTAGACATATATTTTATTTACGTTAATACATCTGGGAATGGAGATATCTGAATTTTGCTAAGTTTGTAAAAAATTCAACGAGTAAACGTGAAGAAAGTTGACCTACCTAATGATACAGGTGTTCGACCCCACATGTAATTTTTATGCTCTTACCGGACCTTTTCAGTACATATATAGACCCATAGTTGCTAATACGTGATCAGAAAAGTCGACCCTCGATTCTTTGGGGGTAATTCAAGTCTAATACGATGGAGGAGCGTGAAAGAATAGCTCTCATGAACTTGACACGGTCCTTAGAGTCATAGTATATTTGAATAGATTACGACCCTCAACTAATACAAATAAAAAACGTTAGCTGTAACACCCCGCAAAACGCTCTCCTATCTATCCATTGCAAATGGAATAATTCGAGTCTTCTTTACACTCTTTACAACGCTTACTACAGAACCGGGAAATTGATCGGCGATTAACACTGATATAAATAAATCGACTGAACTATATATTAGCCGACACTCACAGCACTTATTTTATGTTGGGGTGATTAAATTCTTTATAGAACGGACGAAACACAAAAATCCACAATTACGTTCTATTAATATAGACACAGAAAGCAGCTTCTTACAAGGAGTAGGACTTATACAATTAAGTATATCAATAGCTCTATGAAATTTTCTTTGCAAATTCCGATAAATTTCAATAATCATAACCGGAAGTTTACTATCGGTCGAATATTATTCAATATATTAAGTCAAACAAATTTAACAATCTCCTTAGATTATTATTCGCAAAATTTTGAACAGAAAGACTATGATGGTATCTCAAAATGGGCACAACGATATAATGTTGTTATTAAAATATTTATTGATGCACGTAGAAAACTCTACTAGTTCTTTCTCAATTTTAGTTGCGTGGTACTCCTTAGCAAAAAATTGTTTGTCTGATCTAGAATTTAGCGGTACGACCCTTTTCATCTTGAGAGAGAACGAGATATTCGAATATCACATTAAAATTTTACTAGAATTTTACATTAGCGACGTAAAATTCCGGGAATAATGGAATGCCGAGCCACAACAATCATCATTGATGTTTCACATTATGCTTCTAATTTTTCTCATAACGCACTAGAAGTCGTAAAAACGGTATTTATTCTGATTTACATAAAGAAATTATCTTCCATGGATCTCGAATTTAAGAAGATGAAGCTGTCATCGGGCAATAGTTTGAAGAGCATAATAAAAAAATTAGTAATAGAAGGCTACACTTGTGTCAAGAGGAGAGTTTGAAACTTTTGCGTGAAACAAAAATCACATCAGAGAGCTGAAATTATAGTTCATAGACCCATTGCTGTATGGAAAACGTCACAGAGAGTATATTCTTCGTTATAATTCGCATTTATTCTGAGTCAGTGCGTACTGTTTTATAATTTATCTAATTAATTTAATTCTACTTGCATATTAAAGACAGAGATATTCGTTACAAAGGTAACTATTAGTGATTTTGCGTAGAGTATTTTATCATCAACACGTCCTTCCGTTAGAACGGCTAAATCGTCCACTATAATATTCGTATTATTAACATCACCTGACAATCCGACGAGTCCATTATTTGAATAAAAATATATGAGAAAAATTGAATTGAAGTTCACTAGACTAATGCTGTAGATTTTAATAAAAAGAAATGTTAACATTAATTTTTTCTATCGGACCGCGTTAGCAGCAAAAATTTAGGCAAGCAAAAACCGCTTAAATATTTAATTATTTTGCACAAGAAAATCGCAATAAAATTATAATCTAGGAAACTTCTTATATTTTTTTTAATGAGCAAAGAATTATCTTATACAGATTTCTATTACTATAGCTTTAGGGTAGATTACCAATCGAGATAAAGGTTCACTATCCCGTTTCAACCCGGATTGAACGGTGTGGCTATGGCGCGGATGCTGATGCTGGCAAGCTTGCAGCAAATCAGCAATTAACACCCGGGCAAAGCCGCGTGCCTCACTCTAACGGGCAAATGTCATCGGCATCCCGAACACTTATTTTTTGTACAATTGGCCTCACGGCAGCAGGTGAATACTTCTTCAAAAAATATTGTTGTCTGTCTTATAATCGACCAGACGAGATACCCACTAGAAGAGACTAACTTTACAGAACTTAACCATCACACTAAAAATAAAGTCTCATTTTTCGTCTTCAATTCAATTTAGGGGATCTATAGGGGATAAACAAAATGAGCGGCAGAGTTTAAAAAATTTAAATTTATACATACTATAGGATTTGGGACTTGCCAGCACACGTCTAAGATGAAACCGGACCAATTGTAATAGAGTAAATTTAAGTGGCCTTGGAAAAAAGAATAAATAGAATCGATCGTTATAACACACGCTACCTGTAATTATTGATGCCACGCAGGCAATGACGCTGGGTTACTAAGAGACACCCGGGGGGAGACGGGAGAAGACTCTTTGCGTGTGCAGGCTGGATAGTTGGGGGATTTCGGTTACATGGTTATCCACATCTAATTTTTGTACGTGTTGCCAAACGAATTTTCTTTGGGAGACATTCTATATTTCAACTAAATGATAATATATTTACTAAGATACATAACGGGGACACAGAGATATTTAAAATTGGACAAGAATAACGTTCTCTATAACTTTAATTAGAATTTATAATTTTAAGTAATATGTGTATATGGAGGAAATTTTTGTATATGAGTAAACAGGACGCAATACGGGCCTTTTTACTCGAGCTTGTCTATATATTCATGGATTGACCCCCATACAACTCTAAATTGGACCGTAAGGAAAAAATAAACAAAAAAATGCTGTTTGAAAATTTATATTCTGCGGTGTTCTTAGATGAGTTGCAATTTTTTAATTTTTCTATGTTCAGCGCTGATTCGTGTTTTCTTGAAATATTTTAAAATTGCTGATTTGAATCATAAATATATAACACATTTTTTATTGATTAAGTTTATAATAGTTTGATGTACAAATTTATAGTTATTTTATTGCCATAAGTTATGGCCCTAACAGCCAGTATTGCTGATCATTATTCCATCAAATCTTAATAAAATAAAATAAAAGTTAGGAAAATTGCAAATATTGTGCAGTGAAATAGAATGTCAAGATTGGAAACTACAAAAATGTCGTTGACTTACATCAAAAGGATATCGATCGATTCTTTGGGTTCATAGCCTAGGTGAATCAACAGGACATTAAGGTAGTGAACATTTTGGTAACCCTAAATTTTCAGTATGCAATTGGTTTATTTTTGACCAATCAGAAAGTCGTATTTTCAGAAAAATTAAGATTTATTCGTCAATTTTCTGAAATCTAAGCCCATAAATTAAATGAATGGCTTTCTTATGTATTTGTATAGGTCCTAGTTTCTATAAGGGGGGGGGGGTTAATAAACGAAGAATAGGAACACTTCATTTTACCATGAATATCGAAGTAACAGGTTACAATAATCAATGACTTAGAAAAAAAAACGTTTTTGCTGACCTAAATGAGGTCTACGCCTCTAGAAAAAAAAAATATTAAAGAAATTATCACAGCATTCTGTCTATGAAATCAATTCTCTGATTTTCTCAATCTTATTTTTCAATATATGAATGGATCGTCCGGGATCGACATTTTGGATTTTTCTGCGAACGGTGGCGTTAATCGCAATAATAGTACTTTGTCGAAGTGTTAATGATTATACTACAGCCAAAATATGCGCAATTATGCGTTTTCTGTGACGATATTTTAAATCATGGTCAATTTTGACCACGGGGGTCGAATTCAAAATAAAAAACAATGTAGAAATATGTTTTTTGCGATATAGCGACTCTAAGCAAAAATTCAAATTCGGCACCAAAGATCAATTCCTTTCAAAAAATAGCGATCGTTGCAGAGAAAATAAATGGAAAATTGGCTCAGAAACGAGGGTGTGCAATAATTATATAGATTTCAGTGTTTCGCTTTTCTAGAGGTTCGTAGACGTCATTGCTGGTCAGCAAAAAACAATATATTTCGTTTAAAAACAAGGGCCTACTTGAAAAATCCAAATTGTCTCGACCGCCCCCATTAATGAAACATACTTAGGGCATTCTGACTTAGAATTTCTTAAATTGGAATAAAAGATTTTGTAAAGTTATGACCAGAATTAACCGTAATTAAACTTTCAGATTATATAATAAGCTTTCAGACATCAATCAAGTTATCTCTACAATAACTATGCTCAATAAGAACTAGTCTCACAAGGTATAATCTGAAGTCGCATCGTGTTTAAGCTTAACCTAAAATTTAAGTAAAATTAAACAACAATAGATAAGAAATTATATAGAATAATAATGATAAGTAAATTTCTTATAGAAGTGAACAGAAAAAATACAACAAAAAATAATGCAACGTTGATGAGGAGTTCTACGCGAATACGAAGAAGATAAGCTTTTTTAGAGGTAAATTTTCAAAAAATATAATAACATTTTGCGGTAAGGTTGCTGCGGGTGTAAATCATTGTTTTCTCTGGTAATTTTTTCAAAAAAATCAGATTTTCAACGAATTTAAATTAAGAATTATTCTAATTTATCAAAATAAATCATCTCTACCAACAGGCTGATTGCGATAATTATTTGAAGAACAAAACTTTTTGAGTTTTATGGAATGGGCTGTTCAAATACTACGTGGCGTGTAAAGTTAAATATTTAGAAAAGAGATGTATATAAAATATTTTGATCAAAAAGTATATAAATTACTGTCTGAAACAAATATTAAACCATTTTTCGTTTTTCATGTCGATTACCGGAAATCCAAAAAAATATTTTGTGCTGATTGATGTAGATAAAGATCTTGTTGGAACGACTGTGTTTTTTCACACGATAGTTTACTTCCGTGCAACTTCACAGCAGTCTCAAGTCAAAAATTAAAATATAAAAATAAATTTTCTTCTCTGCAAATTTTACAAAATGTATTTTTTTTTTTTTTCTCATATACTGTTATACAGGTGTAAGGTTTTTACCTTCTTTTTCCAAACTGGTTACACTTGATTTCCGCCGTTTGTGATTGGTTGTAGAAAGTTTGTCTCAGATTCAACAATCAAGATACGGGGATAAATCAAGTGTAACCATGTTTGGAAAAAAGAAGGGAAACACTTTAAACCCTGTAGAATTCAAATAGCCAATTCACTTAACAATTTTACAACTAACAATTATAAAAAGCGTTGGTAAATTTGAAAGCTTGAATTTCTGCTGCAAAAATTATTAACTTTGTCGATTTAACAAACGGGCAATCAGACATTCTACGGTCTATTATTCGCTTTATTTAGCATGTAGCATAGCAGAACTGAGTTGCAAATGCGCCAGATGAGTTGAGTTGAAAAAACCAAAAAAGACATTTTGTGGATCATTTCAAGCGGTCGAAGAAAAAGAAAAAACGGCCAAGTTATGTTTGATTTGAAAGTTCAAAAATGAATGGAAAACAATATCATGATTCGCTTATTTATCGTTTAGACTTTTGAATTTATCAGTCTTGAATGCTGTAAAATTACGTTTTTTAAAGCTTGAAAATGCGAAACACGTAAATAGAATAAAATGATAAATTCATTATTTGCCAATAGTATTGATATTTTTATTATAGGACGATTTGAAAGAAGGAATTTCAAAAGGTCAAAAATCGGTTTCAATGTGGTTAAGGCTATCTTTGTAGAGAATTTTTTCTTCTGGTCATTTTAAGACCAAGGATTTTTTTTGTTTATAAAAATTTTCAAAAAAATCGATTTTCGCTCAAATTTTCGAGATTTTAACAGGGTGTCATGAGCCAGTTCTAGTGCCTCCGTATGAAGAGTTAAACCGGTAATTTGTTTGGCAGGTGAAAATTGAGCGTTTTTTAGGTAACCGTTTTTTTGGCTGGGCTGGCGACCACGTGGTCGACCTCAATGACCGGTTAGAATTCAAGGTCAATCTCAAGTTCATCGTAGAGACTTGAAAGTACCCCCAAAGAACCGGATGGGTCGACTTCCTAATGAACGTATTAAGCAACTATAGGTCAAGGAGTACTGAAAGGTCGGTAGAGAGCAAACATGGTTCAACCTTCAAAGGTCAATCTCAAGTTCATCGTATAGACGCTAGCGACCTTTCAGTACATTATTGACGCTATAGTTGCTAATACGTTATCAGAAAGTCGCCCCTCCGGTTCTTTTGGGGGTAATTTTCAAGTCTTTACGATGAACTTGAGATTGACCTTGAACTTTGACCGTCATTTGAGGTCAACCATGCGTGGTCGCCAGCCCTAGCCAAAAAAACGATTCCTAAAAAACGCTTAATTTTCACCTGACTAAAAAATTACCGGCTTTTAACTCTTCATACGGAGCGCTAGAACTGGCTTCATGACACTGTACAAATCTGAAAATTTGAGCGAAAATCGATATTTGTTTTTAAAATTTTTCCTTAACAAAAAATTCCTTGCTTAAATGACAAAAAAAATTCTCTACAAGATAGCCTTAACAATTGAAACCGATTTTTGACTCTTTGAAATTCTTATTTAAATCGTTCATAACTTCCAGATGGCAAAAGGAACACAATGGTTTTATCTCAATCGACCATTTATCTCTAATTTTTATTGAAATGCTTTCTTCAATTATCTTTTTACTTTTTATAATCAGAATATATTGTATTAATCAAAATCAGGCTCGTTCGAAATGAGGCTCTAAAACAAATTTTTCCAATTTTATTTTTATGCTTTTTAATGAAAATGAGAAATTACAAGCATTTTGATAATCGTTTTATTTTGATACATGGCTAGGAAAGCACTTTTTGATGAGCTTCAAAAATATTTCGTATGAAAAAAGTTGAAATTTCTTGATTTTAGGAATTTAGAACGCACGATTGAACAGAAAACGAGTTAAGAAATTTAGACAAAACTCAACTCTGTATAATCTGCGACGGACTCTTCAGCGAGATTTATGTAGTTTTTGAATGTGTAACTTTAAATGCCAGGGAAGGAGATCATTTTGATTGAGTCCTAATAAAGTCAAAATACTGTTTTTTGTGTGACTTTTCAAAAAACAACTACTTGATTATCTGCATCACGTCTGTCCGGTTAAATTTAAGTCATAAATATTGTTGTACCCTAAAAGACAGGAGTACCATTTTGAAAAATTCATTCCGCTCAGTTTGTAAGCACGTTCTGATTGATAACGCTATCCTTTACTTTCGACTTTTTATACCGAATGTGTTTTAGCTTTGGAGTGTTCCCGGGGAGATTCAAACGCTCCTTAAATTGACTAACCAAGTCGGTGCTCTGATTGATAAGCGTGGTGAATCTCCTCGGGGAACACCCCAAAAGCTAAAACACATTGGGTATACTGCAAGATTTTTGCTCAAATACATTAGTTAGAGGTAATACTTTGTCCAACAGTTTGTACTTCTGCGATAATTAGCCATTAAAACCCCGTTTTTCGCCTTAAAATGCAACGACCACCCCTTAAACAAAGGCTAATGGCGGTACCTTTTCGAGTTTTTTTTTCAAAATTTTCAAAATCTACCAGGTTCCGCATCTGAGAATTGTGTGATTTTTTGCATACATGTGTATTTCAGTCTTGTCTGTCCATAATTCCCATAGGCAATACCTTTTGCCGTTAACTTCCGGTTTCACAGCTAGGTTTCTAGTCACTTATTTCTATTTTGGTCATTTTAGACACCAGGAAGTTGAAATTTGAGATAGTCAAACGCTACATTTTTGCTCAAAATCAACTGAGAAACTTAATGAACACAAATTTTCAATTTTTTTCTCAATCAAATCCGCGGGTGACATGTCAGTCTAGTGTACAATCATTTGCTAATATCTCAGTGATTTTTATACAACCTAAGCTTTCTCCGCTTTTGTCAGTGTCTCTATTTTCTCTGAGCTCGGCACATCAAAACAAAAATCTTATAATTTGGGTATTTTTTACTTGAAAGTGTACAGTTTATACTGATTATTATACAGAAACATTTTTGAATGATAAACGCACGAATATTTGGGGGTTTTTATCGATAGTTGGCCAATAATTATTCCATTTTGTTATTGTGTCAAAAAAATAATTTAAAAGTAGCAAAATCCACCGATATGCCTTTTTGTCCTCTGAAAGTTGAAAGATTTATACCCAAAAATTAAGGATGTCCGATTGGATGTGAATGTATTTGCCATCAACAGAAATCTGTCGAATCAGTCGCAATTGATATGGCTTTACTAACTGCGAATGCTAATCAGGAAAGTTTTCAAATTCTAATTTCTGATAAATTCGTAATCTTAATTTTAAATTTATAAAAATCGTTCATTATGATTACTACTTTAGCTACGTATTTTGATGGGAATGTATGATCTATGTGGGCAAATCGAATGGGAGCAGACCCGAGATTTGGGAAATGGAACAACTGTTCCAACTGGTTGTGACGTGAGACCATTCACGTGGAAATGTCTTTTGGTTTTAATTCTGGCTTCAGTTCTTGGACAGGTTAATTAAATCATCACTAACCGAAGTCACGTCTAATCTCGAACTTCATCAATCACGATGCCCAAGTCCAAAATGTTTTTTTCTATCAATATATTTTTCTTAAAAACATAAATGACTCATATGATATGACTCATACCCTTTTCTCAACTAAACTTTATCTCAAAAGCGTTTACTATCTCTATAGCGCGTGTTCGAATCCAACTGATGTTGTCTAACTGATTGTCTTAGTGATTGCTTGAGTGATTACTCAAGACAATCAGTAAGACAACATTGGTGGGATTCGAACACGCGCTATAGAGATTGTAAACGTTTTTAAGATGGAGTTTCGTTGGGAAAAGGATATAATGAACAAGTCATAATGTTCATAGGTTGGATTGTAAATTAGACTTAACCGTTTCAGTAAAGGAAACCTGAACAATTCTTGGAACATTTTCAAGTTGTACTCGATTCTTCGCCTAAATGGTCATTTGAATGCGTAGGTGTAAATTTAACTGTTTTTGAATAAAATAAATTATGTGTGATTGTTTATGACGCATTTCATGGTTTGTAGAAAAACATCTCGATGGAAGAAAATAATAGTTTTTTGTACTTGTCGATATAAATAAATTCGAATATTCGTTTAGCACGAATCTATCTCGTATTTTCAGCACTGACCGCTGCAGGAGGTCGCAGACCACGACTTGAAAAACCTGATCGGATTGAACCTTGAATCGGATTAGCCGTAAAAACAACTTATCGTGATGACTCGATTGACCGAAACTTGATTCGGATTGCCCTGAGATGACGAATAAAACTTGACTCGGATTAGCTACCTGATTCGATTGATCCCGAAATAAAACTTGATCGATTGACCTGATCGGATCTTGACCGAAAAAAAACTTGATCGTGTATTGACCTGATCGTGACATCTGACCATGAAAGAATTGACACTCGAACGATTGAACTTGAGCGATTGACCTGATCAGTTTGACCCGAAAAATAACAACTTGATCGACTGCTCAATGATTTCTGACGGATTGACCCGAAAAAAACACCTTTATCCGGATCTTGCCCAAATAACAATTAACACTTAGAATCGATCGACCTGAACTCGGATTTGAAGGGAGTTTTAAAAAGCCATGATCGCAGCATTGAACGACTATGAATCGGATGGAGAGTTTCATAAACTTCAGGAGTTGGCATCGATCAAACAACAGTCGACCAATCCATCGCGATCATTCAATCCAATCCAATCCATCACGTTCTGCCGACCCCTGCTGACCTGCCTTAAAAGTGTGATTGCATATTCATATCGGCTTAACTTTGGCCCCTGGTTCTCCAGGTCCGCTACGTAAGTAAACTCCAAGATCAAGAGTTACTTCGGTTGGATAAAGAATTTATTAAAAGATTTATTAGCGCGTTTAATAGTTTTTGGAGGTCACGATGTACAAAATTCAATGAACACGCAATCAATTGAATTAAATAAAAATATTTTCATTTTTACAAAAATTATCCGGTGATATAAATTTATAAAGTCAACAATGTTAAACGTCGACTTCCGGTTGAACCGGTAGTGGTTTTAAATTGCGTTTATAATGAATTGAATTCATCTGTATCGAACATTCGTAAATTTCACTTTATTGCTAGCGAATCAGTTTCGGTAAGCAATTTTTCAACAAAGTGTTATTTGCAATTTTTAAATCATTTTACAATTATTAGGAAATTTTCTAAAAAGCGGGTTAAAAATGAAAATGTTTTGTTTTTTGCTTTTTTTAAAGTCTTATTTTTGAACAAAAATTACAGAAATTTTAGGACAAAAAACATTTATCTGCGATTTATACTGAACAAAATTTGACCAAAATTGACACATTTTTATTAAGATTTTGGTTGGGATATTCAATACCTGTGTATTTTCGATGATACAATACCCGAATGGAAGCATGTTTGCGCGATTTATTAGTTCGTTTTCGTTAACGATTATGTTTTTTGTTACCTGTACTAATATTGTCATGGTTGGAATATTTTCAGGGTAAATCTGTGAACTCGATTTCAATAAATTTTGTAAAGTTTGAAAATTTTTAATATTGTTGTCGTCATCTTACATGGTTCAGAAAGGGTTCGCAGCAAAAAGCCAGGACAAGAATATGAAAATAAGTAGTAAACTTTAAGTGAAACAATGGTGGATTTTGAATACGATAAGACCTTTTTGAAATAGATGGTCTCAGATTTCTTTCATTTTGTGCTCAGTGTGTTCATCGTAGGCGAAAACCAATTTTGAAGAGAAAAAATTTCTTTAAAAATTCACCACAAGGTGGCGGGAGGCGTTGAAAGTTCAAAAAATCAAAAAATTGTGCGAAATAAAAAATCTACGCATGATTATAATTCGACAAGTTGTTAGTGGTTTCAGAATCCTTGTTTTCCTAGGTAAAATTTTCTCAAAATTCTGAAATTCGACCCCAGGGTCTCACAGGAAGTGTAAGTTCAAATTTCGAGGGTATCAAATTTTGGACGTCGAAAATGTCTCAATTTTACCAAAAATTTCACCACATGACAAATCGTCACCAGAAATCACGGAAATGACCCTTTAAATTGAAAAAACTGTCCACAAGTGACGCAAGAGAGCAAAATTGATAAATCACCAAAACATAACTTAAAAAAATGATATCAAGCTAGCGCCTACGCGTGATTATGATTCGACAAGTTGTAAGTGTTTTCAGAATCCTTGTGGGTTTCCCTCAACCCATTTATCTCAAAATTTAAAAATTCGACCCCAGGGTTTCACAGTAGGTGTAAGTTCTAATTTCGAGGGTATCTAATTTTGGACTTCGAAAATGTCTCAATTTGACCAAAAATTTCACCACATGGCAAATCGGAATCAGAGATCACGAAAATGACTCTTGAAATTAAAAAAAATTTCCACAAGTGACGCAAGAGAGCAAAATCGATAAATCACTGAAAAGGCCTCCCGAGCAAAAAATCAACCTGATAAAAATGCTATGAGTTTGAAAATTTAGTCGATAGACTTTTTACGCTTGAAATTGTCTAATTTTGCATCGACCACTCGTGGCGGTGTTGAAGGTGTCAAAAATTCTTTCTTTTCGTTTTTATTATAACTACTATTACATCCACTTTATTCGTAATGTCAAGCCGTTTTTGAGTTGTGGAATAGATGCTCAAAAAGACTAGGCGTGTAAACAAAACATATATAACCCGTGTGAGCACACAACACCTATATAGTAGGTCGACATGCATATATTAAATAATCTTAACATATGCAACAATCGTATGTCCATATCGAAATTATAAGAATTTTGCAAACAATTTCAAAAAAGTGACTTGATTTTTTTTTCGGAAATTTTGGTTCAAATTTTACGTGGCGTGGTTTGGAAATTTTTTGCTCATTTCTTTACCTCTAAAAAATAAATGCGACTAGTTAAGTCAATTAAATTTGAAAAAATAGCAGTTTTGGAAGGAAGTCGTTTTGTCCATGTTGACACTCAAACAAAGGAATAATTGGTATAAGAACACAGAACTTTTTCTCCTCAAAAGTGATGATCAAACATTATTACTTTTAATATTTCCGAAATATTTTAATTATTAAAAAATTAATTCGAGATACCACATTAAATTTGTCACACCGCGACTTGGTAAGGGACCGTCTACGCCAGAAATTTAGAGTAATCAGTCTGTTAAGGAGGGTTTGAGATCGACCGCGAACATGAGTTATATATTGTTTATTGGGAAAATCATGTTATGATTGGATTTCATTCAAAGTTTAAACCATATTTAAAATTTTTTAGATTAATATATAAATCAAATCAAAACGATAAAGATCAGATCTTGGTGCACGATTACCAATCACTTATATTATATTTGTGCACCACTGGCTTGTATCAACGAGAGGATGAGTAATGCCTGTACACTTGCTCTTTCAGTAATTCTTCATAGAACTATATATATTATAAATTCTTAGAATATCAAATGCGGATGCAAAACATCGTATATCCTATCAATAATATGACCGCGAACACTGACTCTTAACAATGGGTTTTTCTGTATATACGCGGTTGAACTATCACCTAACATAGTGTCCGGTTGGCTTGCGGATCTTTTTTTTTCTGTGCTCAGCACGGGTTAAGGGAGTACTGGTGCTATTTAAGGCCAAACAAAGGTTTTGCAGTCGTCGCTCAATGAAATACTAGAAACGCACAACATGATGGATTTTCATTAGGAAACATTGAACATTAATCTTGCTTCCCACAATCGGAGGCTCTGATTATCCGACCAATCAGGAACGACCTTTCAAAAGTGCACTATTTTCTTCACTTCAATGCCTCCCACTGGTTTTGAGGATAAGTGAATACTTTTACTAGCTTTTATGGACGGAGTGCAGAGCCCTAGGCGAGTTTGATCAAAAATCCATCACGGCTAAATGAGCAAAAAAATGCAAAAGAAAAAAAAAGTTTTTGCTCATTAAGCGCCGGAGAAAGTTTTTGTGATAAACTCGCCCTAGCGGGCTCTGCCCACGTTGCTCTTGTGCGTCAATAAAGCTATAGTATTCTCATCTTCAAAACTCAGGAGAGAGTAGGCTTTGAAGTGAAAATAGTGCACTGTGAAAGTCGTTCCGATTGGATCGCTTATCAGAGGCTCCGACCTGTTTGGACAAGATTAATGTCATTATCCCTAAACGAAATTTTTCCAATAGTTCGTGCTGTTTCTAGTATTTCATTTGAAGCGAACGAAAAAACCGCTTTTTTGGCCTAAAATGCCGACAGTACTCCCTAAGTGTTAACAGTACACTTTATTCATTTAAGTTTATCGTTATTAGTAAGGCCCCTCCACCCACGCGCTATTAAAATTTGGCAAGAAAATCAGCAAAGCGAATATATCTCTATAGCGCGTGTTCGAATCCCACTAATGTTGTCTTGAGTATGATTATAGGCAAAGGTGCTTGATATTGGGACCGTCAAATTTGATCAGTGTGTAATCAGTCAAGCAATCACTAAAACAACATTAGTGGGATCTGAACACGCGCTATAGAGATAGCAAGCATTTTTAAGATAGACTCAGGTTGGGAAAAGAATATAGCCTATATGATTTATATCATATAGGCTATATGATATAGCCTATATCACATAGACCCTCAGTACAAAGGCACTTTTTGCAAAAAACTTCCGGCGATATTGCTCCTCCCTGTATAAGTTATTCTGAAATGTATTTTGTTCATCTGAAAAAATAATGTGAAAAATGCGAAATTTGATGAAGAAAAAATATATCAGCATTTTTGAAATCGTGCTTTATTTTAAAAAAATTGAAACTTTCAAAGTGAATATGTAACAATTTTATTATTTTAGGATGTGCAAAGGTGTAATTAAAAACTGAACATACGGTAAAATGGAAAAACAACTATTTTATAGGTGGAAATGTATTACGGTTGGAGCGTTAAAAATATTGACAGTTAGAACCAGGCTTCCGAAAGGGATAGGAATAGAAGGGATAAACCAAGGGGGATAGAGGGGGATAGGGATGGGATAGGTATAGAAAATTCAGAGCCATAGCGGGATAGGGATGGAAAGTCCCATCCCCCATTTATCTCTTTTTATCCCCAACCCCCTTTTTATCCCGTTTCTATCCCTTTTTCTATTCCTATCCCGTTTTATCCTCATCCCCCTTTTTACCCCTTTTCTATCCCTATCCCTTTTTGCATAATCATAAATATAAACGCTCTTCAGAAGATTTACTGTCTTTTATTATAAAAGACAGTTAAACTTCTGAAGAGCGTTTATATTTATGATACTAAAAGTTTTATAATTACATTTATGGCACGCCTGATTGTGTAAATATTTTTAATAAAATTCGAATTTAAAGAAATTGGCGGTATTTTCGATGACTCATGACTTCCGGTTTGACCGGAAGTCGAGTAAAAATTGTGTTTGATTAATTATTTAATACCAGGGGGTATATTTGAGGGTGAAATTTTGTCAAAAACAATTTGGCGGTATTTTCGATGACTTATGACTTCCGGAAGTCGAGTGAAAATTGTGTTTTATTAATTATATAATACAAGAGGGTATATTTGAGGATTAAATTTTGTCAAAAAAAATTGGGTGGTATTTTCGATGACTCATGACTTCCGGTCTGACCGGAAGTGAAATTANTATTCATTCGACGGAAATCATAATTAAAAAACATTAAATAAAAATTTTTAAATTGCCTTATTATTACGAACAAGATCTCGAAGATTTTGTTGACTACTCAGATAATAATACACAGAGTTTAAGTTTACTTTAAGGTTTCAAAAAGCCGGTCTTATGTTAAAAAATGTGCTCTTTGTCGCTTTGTATCCAATTCTACCTAAAAATCAAACTAATTTCTTTCAAAATATAATAATTTGCGAAAACTAGAGTTTTTTATTTTTTCGAGTTTTAGAGAAATCACTTGAGAAAAACTAAAACTCTCAATAAAGACCAGAAAAAAAATAATAGTACCAGGAGTAGCCTCAGGTAATTTCCTTAATCTGAGTCTTCTCAGAATTTTAATTTTATGTGTCGTATTAACACTATGATTTTTTTACGAAAATTGGGCGAAAATCATAAAAAAAAGTAGGAAAAATATCTTTTGAACTGCTAGTCGTATCAAATTTTTAAAACCATAATTAGAAAGAGAATTGCGAACTCTATGACATATTTTCATGAAAATTCTGTGGATTAATTATTTCTATCTCGTTTTCAGGATTTAAAAAATCTCGCGTCCCCGAATGGCGTTTGGGTGTGAGGGGGTTAAGACGATTTGAAATAAGGAATTTCAAAAATAAAAAATTGGTTTTAATGTGTTTAAGCTATCTTGTAGAGAATTTTTTTTGGTCATTTTAAGACGTAGGATTTTTTTTTTCTTCAAAAATTTTCAAAAAAAATCCGATTTTCCGGTCACTTTTTCGTGATTTTACAGGTAGTCCCCAACCCGGTTCTAGAGAAGCCGTATGAAGTGCTAGAAGGCTGATTTTTTGGCCAGTGAAAATTAAGCGTTTTTCGATTTACTCTTTTTATTATTGAGGTTCGGCGACCAATATTTGACCTCTAATGACCGGTCAAAGTTCAAGGTCAATCTCAAGTTCATCGTATAGACTTGAAAGTACCCCCAAAAGAATCGAAAGGGTCAACTTTCCGATGAACGTATTAGCAACTAGGGGTCAATAATGTACTGAAAGGTTGTTGGAGAGCAAAAACTGGTCAAAGCTTAAGTTTTTGCTCTCTAGCGACCTTTCAGTACATAATTGACCCATAGTTGCTAATACGTTCATCAAAAAGTCCACTCTTCCGATTCTTTTGAGGGTACTTGCAAGTTTAAACGATAAACTTGAGGTTGACCTTAGGTGTTGACCAGTTTTTGCTCTCTAGCGACCTTTCAGTACATTATTGACCCATAGTTGCTAATACGTTGATCAAAAAGTCGACCCTTCCGATTCTTTTGGGGGTACTTTCAAGTCTATACGATGAACTTGTGATTGACCTTGAACTTTGACCGGTCATTAGAGGTCAAATATTGGTCGCCGACCCTCAATCAAAAAAAGAGTAAACCGAAAAACGCTTTATTTTCACTGATCAAAAAATCAGCCTTCTAGCACTTCATACGGCNGGGACTACCTGTAAAATCACGAAAAATTGACCGAAAAATCGATTTTTTTTGAAAAATTTTTGAAGAACAAAAAAATCCCACGTCTTAAAATGACCAGAAACAAATTCTCTACAAGATAGCTTAAACACATTAAAACCCATTTTTTATTTTTCAAATTCCGTATTTCAAATCTTCTAACCGAATTCTAGAAATTTCAATTATTTTTAAGCAAAAATTAAACCTAATTATCGAATTTGACGCTGATTGGTTCAAAATTTCGATTAGTTGTATTAAAATATTTTGATCAATGAACTCTCAGCTTTAATTTTGTGGTACTTTTGTTTCGATTGGACGAACTTTTCATTTTCGGTTTACTTCAAATCAAATTTCTAGAATTTTAGGAGAAAATTAAAAAATCCGAGCCAAACATATCGAGCACGCTTCATTTATCTACCTAAGTCGAAAAACGGCATTATTCTGAACATTCATCTAAAAGAAGTATCAGTTTGAAGACGAAAAATTGTAAAAATCGGCGTTCAAGAGGGATTCTAAAAAATATAAGAACGAAATTTTGTTCATCGAGCATTCGTATAAATTTTTGCAAAGAAAACGTTTAGTTTGTAAAAGTTCTCGAACTTCAATTATTTATTAACTCACCGACACAAGAAGTTAACAAAACTGCGAAAACTCCCTTAAATAATTATTGCAGAAAAGAAAAATATCAGATTAGAATTTTTTTATAGCAAAAATTAATTCTTAAAATTTTTCTATAGCCTTTAGGTGTCAAACCGTCTTCAACGCAAGTTGCACAATTAACACCTCACTCTAGCAAATGTCATCGACAATTTTTTTATTGGCACGGAAATACTTTTCAAAAATAATTTTTCTGTTTATTAATGACCAGAGAGATACCAGAACTATTACTCCTAAATAATTTTTTTGTCTCAATCTATTTATATTTATTAAAAATGGAGTTTAAAAATTCAACTAATTAGTTTGGACTCCAGACTCTAGAGTGACGTAAAGTAAATTTAATCCTTTAGAGATAAAAATCGATCGTTAATCGCGGCGGGTTATGCCGACGGGAACCTCCTTGCGTGTGAGTGAGTTTTCTTTCATTATTTGTGACGAATTTCTTGATTATTATCAATGATAATAATTTATAATACATAAAAAATTTTAAAATACAGATAACGTTAAAAATAGATACTTTTAGTTAGATTTTTTGTGTAAACGGGCCTTTTTACTCAAAATATTTTCACAAAAATGTGTTGAAAATTATGCGTTTATCATTCAGATGGGCAATTTTTTAATTTTTATGTTCACGCTGATTCGTGTTTTCTTTGAAATATTTTATAAATTGCTGATTTGAATCATAATATATAACACATTTTTATTGATTAAGTTTATAATAGTTTGATGTACAAAATTTATAGTTTATTTTATTCGCCATAAGTTATGGCCCATAAGTTATGGGCCATAACAGCCAGTATTGCTGATCATTATTTCCATCAAATCTTAATAAATAAATAAAAAGTTAGGAAAATTGCAAATATTTGGCAGTGAAAATAGAATGTCCAAGATTGGAACACTACAAAAATGTCGTTGACTTACATCAAAATGGTATCGGATCGATTCTTTGGGTTCATAGCCTAGGTGATGAATCACAGGACATTTAAGGTAGTGAACATTTTGGTAACCCTAAATTTTCGATGCCAATTGGTTTATTTTGGACCAATCAGAAAGTCGTATTTTCAGAAAAATTAAGATTTATTCGTCAATTTTCTGAAATCTAAGCCCATAAATTAATGAAATGGCTTCTTATGTATTTGTATAGGTGCCCTAGTTTCTATAAGGGGGGGGGGGTCAATAAACGAAGAATAGGAAACACTTCATTTTACCATGAAATCGAGTAACAGGTTACAATTAATCAATGACTTGAGAAAAAAAACGTTTTTGCTGACCTAAATGAGGTCTACGCCCTCTAGAAAAAAAAATATTAAAGAAATTATCACAGCATTCGTCTATGAATCAATTCATGATTTTTCTCAATCTTATTTTTCAAATATAAATGGATCGTCGGGATCGACATTTTGGATTTTTGCGAAGGTGGCGTTAAATCGCAATAATAGTACTTTTTCGAAGTGTTAATGATTTACTACAGCCAAAATATGCGCAATTATCGGTTTTCTGTGAACGATATTTTAAATCATGGGTCAATTTTGACCAACGGGGGTCCGAATTCAAAAATAAAAAACAATGTAGAAATATGTTTTTTTGCGATATAGCGACTCTAAGAAAAAATTCAAATTCGGATCCCAAAGATCAATTCCTTTTCAAAAAATACGATCGTTGAAGAAAAATAATGAAAATTGGCTCAGAAACGAAGGGTGTAAATAATTATTAAGATTTCATGTTTCGCTTTTCTAGAGGTCGTAGACGTCATTCTGGTCAGCAAAAAACAATATTTCGTTTATAAAAAAGGGCCTACTGAAAAAAGTCTAAATTGTCTCGACCGCCCCCATAATGAAACATAACTTAGGGCATTCTGACTTTAGAATTTCTTCATAAATTGGAATAAAAGATTTTGTAAAGTTATGACCAGAAATTACCGTACATATTAAACTTTCAGATTATATAATAAGCTTTCAGACAAATCACAATTACTCTACAATAAACTATGCTCAAATAAAAATGTCTACAAGGTATAATCTGAAGTCTGATCGTGTTTAAGTTAACCTAAAATTTAAGTAAAATTAAAACAATAGATAAGAAATTATATAAATAATAATGATAAGTAAATTTCTTATAGAAAGTGAACAGAAAAAATACAACAAAAAAATAATGCAACGTGATGAGGGAGTTCTACGCGAATACGAAGAAGATAAGCTTTTTTTAGAGGTAAATTTTCAAAAAATATATAACATTTTTGCGGTAAGGTTGCTGCGGGTGTAAATCATTTGTTTTCTTGGTAATTTTTTCAAAAAATTCAGATTTTCAAGAATTTTAAATTAGAATTATTCTAAATTTATCAAAATAAATCATCTCTACCAACAGGCTGATTGCGATAATATTATTTGAAGAACAAAACTTTTTGAGTTTATGGAATGGGCTGTTCAAATACACGTAGGCGTGTAAAGTTAAATATTTAGAAAAGAGATGTATAAAAAATATTTTGATCAAAAAAGAGTATAAATATACTGTCTGAAACAATATTAAACCATTTTTCGTTTTTCATTTGTCGATTAACCGGAAATCCCAAAAAATATTTTGTGCTGATTGATGTGATAACGCTCTTTTGGGAACGACTGTGTTTTTTCACACGATTAGTTTACTTCCGTGCAACTTCACAGCAGTCTCAAGTCAAAAATTTTAAAATATAAAAATAAATTTTTCTTCTCTGCAAAATATTTTACAAAATGTATTTTTTTTATTTTTTCATAACTGTTATACAGGGTGTATGGTTTTTACCTTCTTTTTTCCAAACTGGTTACACTTGATTTCCGCCGTTTTGATTGGTTGTCAGAAGAGTTTTCTCAGATTCATCCAATCAAAACGGCGGAAATCAAGTGTAACCAGTTTGGAAAAAAGAAGGGAAAAACCTTAAACCCTGTAGAATTCAAATAGCCAATTTCATTTAACAATTTTACACACTAACAAATTATAAAAAGCGTTGGTAAATTTGAAAAGCCTTGAATTTCCTGCAAAAAATTATTAACTTTGTCGATTTAACAAACGGGGCAATCAGACATCTACGGTCTATTATTCGCTTTATTTAGCAAGATGAACCTGTAGTTGCAAATGCGCCAGATGAAGTTGAGTTGAAAAAACCAAAAAAGACATTTTGGGATCATTTCAAGCGGTCGAAGAAAAAGAAAAAACGGCCAAGTATGTTTGATTGAAAGTTCAAAAATGAATGGAAAACAATATCATGATTCGCTTATTTATCGTTAGACTTTTGATTTATCAGTCTTGATACTGTAAAATTACGTTTTTTAAAGCTTGAAAATGCGAAACATCGTAAATAGAATAAAATGATAAAATTCAATTATTTGCCAAATAGTATTTGATATTTTTATTATAGACGATTTGAAA
>SCLH01000003.1:338198-352925 GCA_004367855.1 Oikopleura vanhoeffeni
AGATTTGAGTTCAAACTTTCATGTTTGAATTCGTAAAATTTTCAAAAAAATTCAAAGCATTAAGAAAATTTAACGCATTTTTCGTTCAAAATTTTGTCTGTTTTTTTTAAATCTGTGAAAAGAAACAAAATAAAATAGCCACTTTAACTTTTTTCAGGCATGTCTTCATATTTTCTGACCACTGTTTGAAAAATTACAAAATGTTTATTTGTCATTTTTCGACTTTTTTTAAAAATATTCTGAAAATTTTCCGCAAATCAAATTAAAAAATTTTTAAAAGTAGTTTTTTGAATTCACAGTGAATTATTCTGAATAATAGAGAATAATTTATTCACTATAAAAAATGAGGCAGAATCACTTGTGAAATGTTCTGGCATCTATTTGGCTTCGGTATTTCAACCGATGGAAGTGTCAAGCGAATATCTTTTCTTAACTACTGATGAAATTGACAACACTTGTTTTTGACTCCGTTTAGTGCCATTTGGCACGCAATTTATTCAAATTTTATTTTTGCAAAAACATTTCGATGAAATTTTTGGTGCTATAGGCGTATTTTTTTTAAGTCAGGACATTTTTCGATATCAAAACGCAATTGAAGGTCAATTTTTATTCCTAAAGTGCTGTTTTTCTCTATTTCTGGCTTTTTTCATGGAAAAAACTTTCATATTGAAGAACGTTTGCAAGAATGAACACTTTAATAAAGATAGTAAATAAAAAAATAAATTTTCACATTGTTTTTTCTTTCATATATCACTCAGAAAAAATGTACCAATCTGCGAAATCGCTACCACCCCTTAAACAAGTATCTGTAACAAGTATCGGAAACTGTTAAAGATATGCGGCACTGGGCTTCACCTCAGGCCGAGCGTTTCAAAATGCTGTTCCTGCACTGTAGGAAAAAACACCGATATGCTTGTGATGTCCAATATTTTCATGTCAATCAATATAATGACATTGAGGAGATGTGTTTCTTGATCCTCAGTTATTTTTAATAAATTTTTAAATATTAAGACTAAATTATTATCAATATTCTTTCAAACAGTTCGACGAAAAAGGAAAAAAACTTAAATTATCAAAAATTTGAAAACTTGTTAAAATTTATAAAAAAAATACAATGAACNAAAAAAAACTTTGATATTTAAGAAATTTTTGACTATGCAGAGTGATTAGATTACTAATTAGCGGAGTACACCCGAAAATAAATGAAGTTTATTAATATCGTCTTTAAAAAAATTCTATAGTCGGGTTAAGTTGGAAATTCATGCACAGTGAAAAGTAGTTTTTTGTATTTTTAACTATAGTGAGTTATGTTTAGAAAATAAATATGTGAACGTTTGTAAGAAAGAACACTTTTATTGAAGATAAAAATTAAAAAAATAAATTACCACATTTTTTTCTTTCAAATATTAATCTGAAAAAATGTACCAATCTGCTTGACTTATGCCACCCCCTTAAAGAAGGTGGTTTATGCTATCGCAATGTTTCCGAAAACTGTATTTTTGCGACGTGAAAAGATTAATTGCACACGATTTTCCTTCAAATTTATTGCGCCTACGCATTTTTCATAGCGAAAGATAGGTGAAAAAAAGTCGACTTAAAATTTTGTCCACCAAAAATGAATGCTCTCAGATACCTGTCCTAGGACAAATACCTGTCTTAGGACTGAACAGGACAAGGACAGAAAATTTTGAAATTTCCTCCTTCAGGACAGGACAGAAATTTTTGAAATTTGCCTGCCTCAGGACAGGACAGAAATTTTCAAATCGTGTGCCGACCCCTGGTCCTATTTGGTTGATTTTGAAAACACCACGCTGAAAACACTTGGACCCAACGTTNGTGGCATAAACCCAGCATCCTGGAGTTCGGGTTTTCATTTTTGAAATCGTAAAAATTTGAAAAAAAATCGAAGCATTATGAAAATTTTCCGCATTTTTCGTCCAAATTTTTTTTGTTTTAATAACTGAAATCTGTGGGTAAAAACCAAAAAAAAAGCCACTTCAACTTTTTTCATGGATTCCTACATATTTTCTGCCCGCTGTTTGAAAAATCATAAAATTTTTATATTATATTTTTTATCAACTTTTTAAGAAAAATTATGAAAATTCTCCCCAAATCAAGTACAAAATTTTTTATTTGTGGTTTTTTGAACTCACCATAAAAATCATGCAGAATCTCATATTAAATGTTTTGGTATCTATTAAATCGCCGTATGTCAACTAATCGCTAGGTCGCGTGTTTATCATTTTGAAACTGTTGATGAAATTTTTAACACTTGACTGTGCACTCGATAAGTGCCATTCGGCACTGAATCTTTAAAAAGTTTATGGTTGTGAAAAATTCCCAATAAAATTGTAGGTATACTGAGCGTCATTTTTTATGACAGTCAGGACATTTTTTAATATCAAAACGCAATTTAAGGTCAACTTTTATCTCAAAAAAAAGCGGTTTTTCTCTACTTTTTGCCAATTTTGACCCTTTTTCATAGAAAAAAACTTTGATCTTTAAAAATTTTTCGACTGTGCAGAGTTATTAGATGACTAATTAGCGGAGTACACCCGAAAATAAATGAAGTTTATTAATATCGTCTTTCAAAAAATTCTATAGCCGGGTTAAGTTGGAAATTGATGCACAGTGAAAAGTAGTTTTTTGTTTTTTTAACTATAGTTATTAATGTTTAGAAAATAAAAATGTGAACGTTTGTAAGAAAAAACACTTTTATTGAAGATAAAAATTTTAAAAAATAAATTTCCACATTTTTTTTCTTTCAAATATTGCTCTGAAAAAATGTATCAATCTGCTGGACTTATGCCACCCCTTTAAGGGGGTGGTCGTCGCATTTTAAGGCAAAAATGGGGTTTTCAATGACCAATTGAAGCAAAAGTACAAATCGTCGGACCAAACATTACCTCTCTCTGATATATTTGAACAAAAATCTTGCATCCTAAAAATAAATCAAAAGTGACGGATGGCTCGTCCAATCAGAAAGTGCTTACAAAAATAACGGAATTATTTTTCAAAATGTATCTCCTCCCTGAGTTTTGAGGGTACAACAATTATTTATGGCTCCAATTAACCGGACAGAATGTGAGCAAATCATCAAAGTGATTTTTTTTGAAAATTCTTGAATTTGCTCTCAGTTTCATCAAAAAACTGTATTTTGACCCTGGTTTAGGGGTCTCAATCAAAATGTATCTCCTCCCTGGATTTGAAAGTCGCACATTCGAAACCAAGATAAATGTGCAGCTGGAGAGTCCGTGCAAGACCACAACGTGAGTTTTGTCTAAATTTCTGACTCGTTTTTTTGTAAATCGTGTTTTAAATCTCCAAAAATCAAGAAATTTTTACTTTTTTCATACGAAATATTTCTGAACTCATCAAAAAAGTGCTTTCCTAGCCATTGTATCAAAAATAAAACCGAGTAACCAAAATGCTTGTAATTTCATATTTTCATTAAAAAACGATAGAAATAAAATTGGGAAAATTTGTTTCTAGAGCCTCAATTTTGCGACGACCACCCCCTTAAAAGAAAGTGGTTTTATGCTATCGAAATGTTTCCGAAAAAATGTATTTCTGCGACGTAAAATGATTAATTCACACGATTTTCCTTCAAATTTTTTTGCGCCTACAAGCATTTTCATAGTCAAAAGATAATCCCTCAGGACAGGACAGAAAATTTTGAAATTTGCTGCCTCAGACAGGACAGAAATTTTTCAAATCGTGTGCCGACCCCGTGTCTTATCGGTTTGATTTTGAAAACACCACGCTGAAAACACTTGGAACCCAACGTCAACAAAATAAAAGTGATTATGGAGTCCTCGTCGCGTAACTGTATATATATATTGAATAAAATATATTATAATAATTTTTTGTGAAAACGGTAGATTTTGACAGCTGTCCTCACTTTCCAAAAATATTTTGCAAATATTGGAAACCTCGCGACTAGGCCGCGAACATGCTTCGTTTTGAAAAAAATCTAAACAAATTTCAAAAAAAACTTTTCTAAAAAAAAAATTTCCGAAAAAAATTTTCCAAAGAAAAAATTTTCAAAATTTTTTTTTAAAATTTGTCGAATTTTTTTGTGAAAAAAACGCCTGATGAAGGAGATTCAAAAAATGTACGAAAAAAATTTTTCATATAGGACAGTTGTAAAAATCCATTTGAAAATTTTTTTTGAAACTAGCTTTTTGACAGACGTCCCCAATTTTTTAAATTTTTTTGCATTTTTTCTTGAAAAGAACTTGATAAGGCGCTTTTTTTAAGGGTAGTCTCGACAAACGGAACAAATTTTGTTTCGCATTTCCCATCCTATCCTTATGAGAGTGTCCGAATTTTCAGATGTATAGCAATTATTTTTACTAAAAATTTAACGCAAGAATGATAGACGATTTGAAATAAGAAATTTCAAAAATAAAAAATCGGTTTTAATGTGTTCAAGCTATTTGTAGAGATATTTTTTTTGGTCATTTTAGAGAGTAGGATTTTTTTTTTATGTAAAATTTCAAAAAAATCGCATTTTTAAGGTCAATTTTCTCGTGATTTCACAGGTAGTAGTGATCCAGTTCTAGCGAAGCCGTATGAAGTGCCAGGAAGGCTGATTTTTTGGCCAGTGAAATTAAGCGTTTTTCGGTTACCAGTTTTTTTTGATTGGGGTCGGCGACCAATATTTGACCTCTAATGACCGGTCAAAGTTCAAAGGTCAATCTCAAGTTCATTGTATAGACTTGTAAGTACCCCCAAAAGAATCGAAGGGTCGACTTTCTCATGAACATATTAGACTAGAGTCTATAGAGGTCAATAATGTACTGAAAGGTCGCTGGAGAGCAAAAGTCGCTTGAGGTTGACCTTGGGTGTTGACCAGTTTTTGCTCTCTAGCGACCTTTCAGTACATTTATGGACCCATAGTTGCTAATACGTTCATGAGAAAGTCGACCTTCCGATTCTTTGATGTCGTTGTGTGGGGTACTTACAAGTCTATACAATGAACTTGAGATTGACCGTTCATTAGAGGTACAACATATTGGTCGCCGACTCTCAAAAAAACGGGTAACCGAAAAACGCTTAATTTTCACTGGCCAAAAAAATCAGCCCTTCTAGCACTTCATACGGCTTCGCTAGAACTGGATCACATACTACCTGTAAAATCACGAAAATTGACCTTAAAAGCGATTTTTTTTTGAAAATTATTACATAAAAAAAAAAAACTCCAGGTCTCTAAAATGACCAAAAAAAAATTCTCTACTAAGAGGAGCGGGTTGAATCAAATGGTAAAATAACCGGATGTTTTTATTTTTGAAATTCCTTATTTCAAATCGTCATAATAAACAAACCTTACTGCAGCTTTGTTGTAGATTATCAATCACTTCTACTTTAACATCACTATTGATCACTTCTTTTTCACTTTCTTGTATAGTTTCCTCTTCATCCTCACTGGATTGATCCACAGCGTCTCGGTGTTTTTTTAAAATCTGATCCCAAATTTTTTCGGGGTCGCTTGTGACTTATCTAGGGTTAGGACAGGGAGATTGAGGGGTAATGTGCCTGAATAGATCTAACTGACAATTTTGTCTATAGTAAATTACCCAAAAAATCAGAATGAGCTTGGTCATATATCCCCTATTCACACTTTTGTAAATATCAGGGCCGGGATATTTACAAAAGTGTGAATAAGGGATATTCCCTATATTCACTCTTTCCGGAATATCCCGGCCCTACTACTAAAAACACACTACGTTTACTATACAGGGCCGGGATATTCCGGAAAGTGTGAATAGGGGATATCTTATGTAAACTTAAAACTATCAATTTGATGACACCTGAGTTTAGCGTGTTCGTGAGCGCGCCAGAGGGTAGAACGAAGAAACAAAAAGCCTTATACTAAGTAAGGTTGGCAACTTTCAAAAAAACATTCCCTCCTAACAACTCATAAAATTTATGTTAGTGATTATAACTCTTAAATTTAACACTTATTTGTGCATTATGTTTACAAACACTAATTTATCCATTCAGTTTGCAAGCACTGGCTACAATTTGTATCAATAATTATAACCTTAAAATAGGACACTATGTTATATTAGGTGGCCGAAGGATTTTCAAATTAACTCGGGTCATACCGCAGTTAACTCTCAGCCGCTTTAAACGTTTTTTTCGACCATTATACATAATGGGATCATCGTCGACCAAGTGAACGCTGAACTTTTTTGCAAAAAAATTTTTGTGCGTTTTTTTTGTGGAATAACAGTACTTAATAACAATACTTTTATCTGCAAAAAAATTTCAAATCTGTCTAGAACATATATGTGGCTATTCTACAAAAAATTCTATGACTTTATTTTATTACGGTATAGTCGAAAAACGATCACGTGACCCCGTAAATAAAAAATAATATATTTTGAGAAATCTAGAAAATATAAAAATGGAACTCATTTGAACAAGCTTTCTATGTCTTATTCACTGCTGATAAAGTTGATGTCGTTATAATTTTAAAACGGTAAAAATTTAGCTCAGTTCTCATTGTTCTAAATTCAAAAGTTTTTTTAGTACTTTTTTTTGATTTAACGCTTTTTTTCACTTTTAACTTAAACTTTTATTGTACAATATATTGAGCTAAAAGATTTTTGACAGTTAGACAGGATTGGAGAAGTTTACGAAAGCTCAATAAAAAACCTCGTTGAGGAAAAAGAGCGAAATTTTTACTCGTAAGAGCTTTTTAGATGGTCTGGTTGGGTGGCTTTCCAGCCATTTCCAGACATTAGGACCAATCTATCGTGACGCGACCAACCGAAAGCTCCGTAAGGACGCTATCGGTTGCTTTGTCCCCCTTGGCCCAGAATGAACGTGGAAACCCCTCAGCCCCCCCTCCGGAAGTGAAATGTTTAGCAGAGGTTTATTTAGATAGCAATTTGATGCATTTATAATCAAAATAAAAAAAGTTTTTGATCTTTCAGCGAGATAATTGTCTAAATAAGATCATAAACGGCTTAATTGAATAGGTTTTTGAATGAATAACTATAGATAATTGACATTTAAAACATCAGGCCCTGCAGAGCCTGACGGCCGGCTGGGCCATCTTTAACTGCGGTCGTACCCGAGTTAAAAATGGTCCAGCCGCCCGTACGGCTAGTTTTTCATTAAGGGGGTGGTCGTCGCATTTTAAGGGGTTTTCAATGGCCAATTGTCGCAAAAGTACAAATTGTTGGGCCAAATATTACCTCTTTCTGATATTATAAAAACTCATTTTTTATCAACGTTTCGATTTATTATCATTCTCAAGATTGAACTTTAAGGGGGTTGTGGGTGTAGAAAATATGTTGGAATGCTGGGGAAAATAGCCTCTCCCTCAGCTGGACTCGAAGGTTGATAACGGCAGATAAGAAAAATGAGAGAAAAAAGGAGATCACGTGGCATACTAATAACCCTCTCTAGTCACCGCAAACACTTTTATAATTCTGGTGAAGATGGCTCACCGGTACCGCAGCGTGAAAATTGGTAAAAAATAGTTCTCAATTCACACAAAAGGCGAATAAGTGTGGTCAATTTTGTTTCAAATTGAATAAAACATAAAATGTATGACACTTCGAAATATTGTCATATTTTTATTGACGTTATTTCGTTGAAAAAAGTCATCTCGTTTTGTTTAAGACGATAAAAATAAATTCAGAAATTCTCTTTAAAATCGAATAAGTGTCGGTCAATTTTGTTTCACTAATGAATAAAAACATAAAGGTCTGAACCTACGAAATATGTCATATTATTATGGTTTATTTCGTTGAAAAAATATTCTCTGTTTTGTTTTTAACGTAAATAAGTTCATACGATATAATTTTTTTGTTGGTGAAGTAGTTGCAGGAATCATGTTTTCGACGCGTGGTGCCTCTCGCTGTCCATTCCCCCACCTGGCCCGGAGCCAAAAATAACGCAATTATGATTGGTTGAAAAATTATTTCATCCCTTTTAAGATTAAATTATTGTTATTGACGGATACTAAAAAAAATATTAAACTATTTTCTTCCACTCATGCATTCTTTCACACCCACAACCTTAAGTAAGCGAAAAAAAAATTATCAAAGTCTGAAGTCTAGAATTTTTGCAAAATTTTTTCTTAACTTGACAGAAATACCTAAATTTTTCACAAAAAAAGTGATACGAAAATATATCTAATTTACACAAAAAAGTGTAATTTGAAAAATAATTTTCAAATTTTGCATGTTTAGGGCATTTTTATAAGTTTTTCATAGTTGGATCGTAAATATCAAAAAAGTTTAAAAGCCCTATGATCAAACTGATCATTGAGTGAAGGTTAACCGGTTCTTATGAGGAAAGCTTCACTTTTCTCACGATCTTTCGTGTTTCTGAATCCTTTTTCAATAATTTTGAATCTATTTTTGAAAAAGTCAAATTTGGCTTTCGGTGGGCTAGCAAAGTTTTAAATATTATCATCGATGTAAGATTGTGCTTCCTGTTTATATTTTTCAAACGAAATAATATGCAGATTATTGTTTGAGTAAGAAGAATGCATCTGATGCTCCCTTATGCGCGTTTTTAACATTCGTAAGGTTTGTCCAATGTATTTTTCGTCACATCTTTCTGATATATTTGAAAAAAAGTCTTGCATCCTATAAATGAATCGGAAGTGACGGATGGCTGGTACAATCAGAAACGTGCTTACAAAACTGACGGAATAATTTTTTCAAAATGTATCTCCTCCCTGAGTTTTTAAGGTACAACAATGATTCATGACTTTAATTAACCAGCTTCAGTATTACCAAAAAACAGTATTTTGACCATATTTTGGGGGTCTCAATCAAAATGCACCTTCTCCCTGGATTTTAAAGTCAAACATTCGAAACCTACATGAATCTGCAGCTGAAGAGTCCGTGCAGATCATAATAAAGTTTTGTCCGAATTTCTTTCTCAGTTTTTTATAAATCGTGTTTTCTTTTTCCAGAAATTTCAACGTATTTCATACAAAATATTTCTTGAACCCTCAAAAAGTGCTTTCCTGACCATTTATGGAAATAAAAAGACTATCCCTATACTCGCAATCGTCTATATTTTCATAAAAAAACATTAAAATTAAATTTGGAAAATTTGTTTCTAGAGTCTCATTTTGCGACGACCACCCCCTTAACTCGTAGACTCGACTAAAATAAAAATGTTCTAGACTTCAAGTTGAATAATAAAGAAAAAACGGAAAATGGTCACTACTTGCCGGAAATCGAGTCTACGAGTTAAGGGACCTACCCAATTAGTCTTCCGTGAGAAAAGGATCTCGCTAATGATTAAAAAAATGATCAAAAGTTCAAAATAAAGAATATTATTTCATCGGTGAAAACAAATGATGTATTATGCCTGTGATTCGTTGGCCAATCGACGCGAAGAGGGCTCAATAATATTGAAAACTCAACAGGCGGAAGCACATATTCAATATTATACGTTCCGGAGCAGAATAATTCTACTTTTAAATACATACCTTTCATACTTTATCAAAGAATGATTTTTATTTATGTTTTTGAGAGAATCGAAGATTTTTTGCAGATATTAGTGCTGAAATTGACAATTTTAATTTCAAAAAATAATTTGAGAACAATGGCCAAGCTTTCGTTATCAGAGGTCTATTTCACATACGGAGTTTTTGTGAATAAGATCCATATTTTTTCACGCCTTTTAAAGCATATTTTATTTCCCAATTATACAGTCACGTGATCGTTTTTCGACTATACCGTAATGGAAAAAAATCTTAGAATTTTCTGAAGACTAGCCTCACATACGTTTTGGACAGATTTGAAATTTTTCTGCAAAAATAAGTGCTGTAATTTAATACTGCATAAAGTTTCAGCGTTCACTTGGTCGACGATGATCTCATTATGTATAAGGGTCGAAAAGCTGTTTAACTCCCATAGTGTCCGACAACATCTGGACCCGTAGTGTCTTCTGGTCATTCGTGACCAGACGTTTTTAATCAAGCATTTAACCAAATATTCATTATCAACATATATTTTTTCATTGGTAATCATATTATTCAAAAAATTATCTACAATCCTATAAAAACTATTTGTAAAAAAATTTATAAAAAGTCATCAAATGTGAATAAGAAAATTAAAAACTCTCCTTTTCCACGATTCTCACAAACAAGTGCATAAGGAATACGAATTTAGGGTTAATTTGACATTTTCGAATTTGAATTATTAAACCGTCACCAATTTGGATATTGAATCTTTTTGTTTTTATTAAAATTTTGAAAAAATCTGCTCCTTAACTCGTAGACTTTAGAAATGAGTCTGTACTCAGACTTGATTTCGGCCATCTAGCTTCCATTCTAAAAATCGAGCCATATAACCAAAGTTTCATTATTAATTATTATTATTATACAATTCAGCCAATTTGCTATACAATTGAAATAACAAATTTTTAAACGCATAAAAAGGCATTTAATGGGGATAAGAAAATAAAAAGTTGCGAAAATTACCTCCTGTTACACACAAAAGTGCTATAATAATTTGAATTTAAACGTTTATTTATATTTTAAACTACGTCATATTAAATTTCAAATGATTCGCTATCCCTCTCTTTAAAAATAATTTTATGTTTTTCAAAAAATTCTCTAGTAAAATGACTCTTAAATTGTTGTTGAATATTTTATATCTCGTTCAAGGTCGAGGTTAATTTCAAGGTCATTGTATAAACTTAAAAGTACCATCAAAATAATTGAAAGGGTCGACTTTCTCATGAAAATATTAGCAACTATGAGTCAATTATGTACTTAAAAGTCACTAGAGAGCAAAAATGGTCAGATTTCTCACAGGGGGGTTTTTGCTCTCTGGCGTCCTTTCAGAACATAGTTGACCCATAGTTGCTAATATTTTTATCAAAAAGTCGACCCTTCCGATTCTTTTGAGAGTACTTTCAAATTGACGATAATTTGATATACGATACACCATATACGGTAATTTGAGAAAAGTACTCAGATTACGTCAAAAACATTTGTTGATGAACTTCAAACGTTTTTAAGACTTTTTTCTCATTACACCAAAGTCCTAATAAAATCACGTGACAAAATAATTCAAAAATAAGGGTTGGAATATGTCATATATTAATTCTTATTTGTTGAAAAATAAGATCACCTGACCTTTTTGGAAAATATAATTATGCTCAAAACTCTTAAATTAGGTGGTTATTTGCCCACAAATTGTTCCGGGGTAATTTGAGTACTATTTGTTTACTTGAACGGAAACCTTATTTCTTAATTTGAAGGTCACGTGATCGTTTTTGGAATTTGGTGTAATAGAAAAAATGTTTTAAGCAATTTCTGAAAAAAAAACAGTAATATTTTGGCCAACCTTATTCCTTGAATATACGGTCACGTGATCATTTCTAGGCTATGGACCATAGCCTATGGTGTAATGAAAAAAAAGTCTTAGATTTATTTTCTGATCACGATCAATGGTTTTATTTGGTAATTAAAAAAATTTTTGCAAAAAAAAAGTACTGTACTACAGTATAAATTTTCAAACAAAAAAAAACGCACAAACGTCATTTTGTTTTAAAGTTTATTGATAACTCTATAACTGATCTTGTCATTAATGATTAAGTGCCGTAAAAGGCGATGGAATTGTAGCTGGATGACCGAAATCAAGTCTACGAGTTAAAAATAAAAAAAACTATTTTTGATGACAAGATCCCAGGCCAATTTCAAGTTCATCGTAGAAGCTTGTAAGTCCCCTCAAAATAATCGGAAAGGTCGACTTTCAAATGGAAATATTGCAAACTATGAGTCAATTATGTACTGAACGGTTCACTAAAGAGCAACAAATGGTCAAATTTTTGAGATTTCACAGGGGGATTGTTGCTCTTTGGCGACAGTTAGTAAATATTTGACCCATATTTGCTAATATTTTCATGAGAAAGTCAACCCTTCCGATTATTTTGAGGGTACTTACAAGGCTCTAAGATGAAATTTACGGTTATTTGATATACGGTATACAATATACGTTTTTTTGAAAAGTGCTCATATTACATAAACAAAACTTTTGGGTTGAACTTCAAACGATTTTAAGACTTTTTTCTCCTTACACTAAAGTCCGAATGAAATCACCTGACGAAATAATTAAATAATAAGGTTTGAAATGTGTCATAAATTAATCCCTATTTCTTGAAATATAAGATCACGAGACTATTTTGGAAAATATCATTAAGTTTAAAACTCTTAAATTAGGTGTTTAATGGCCCAAAAAAATTTTCGGCGTAACTTGATCACTTTTTGTGTACTTGAACCAAACATTTATTTCCTAATTTGAAGGTCACGCGATCGTTTTTGGACTTTAGTGTAATGGTAAAAAAGCCTTAAAAACTTTTAAAAAACCCCTTTTTTTTTTGAAAATTGATATAAGGGGATTGTGGGTGCAGTAGTTACTTTCGACCACGGTCTCAAATTCAGTATTATTTTTCTTGTATCCAACCATCCAGCACACGAGCAATTGATTGCAAGCAAAAAAATCGTTAAGATTTTTGCTCTTATTTCAATTTTTAGCCTAATCAATGTTATAACAGCGCGCAGTAAATCTGCATAAAATAGTGATTGCGAGAAATCTGACAGAAATAATTATAATTTTTTATGTTGAATATTTAGCTTAGAGATTCAGGAAGATTATCTGAAAAAAAATCGCATGCAGTGTTTGTGAAAAATAGTCCGTTATCTAAAGAATTTTCCATTTTGCCTATATTTAACTATAGCAAGCAATTTTCAAAAATAATTTTCGGCGAATTAAGATAAATTTATATAATATTTTTTGATGAGATTGTAGAGAATTTTTTTCTGATGAATAATATCGGCATTCTGTGATTTTTGGATACGTTAATATCACGAGATAGCTCAATGGAGACTAAAAGCAGCAATAAGGTTTTTATGCATTTAAAGGTTGATTTGATAATATTTTCTAAAAAAGAATCAATTTTTGACTTCTCAATGGTACAGACTACAATATACAATTGGAAAAATAAACGTTCACTTAATTCTCACAAAAGATATTTGAGTTTTAAAAAGGGCTTATTTTTCTCCAGCACATTGCTGGAAGCACCCATAATCCCCATGAGTAATTTTTGAAAAAAAATAGTACTACTTTTACCAACATTATTCCTTGAATATACGGTCACGTGATGATTTTGATGTTATGGGAAAAAAGTCTTGGAATTTTTTTCTGATCCCGCTCAGAGGCTTTTTTCGATGATTTAATTTGTTTTTGCAAAAAAAGTACTGTAATACAGTAAAAATTTTCGTTAAAAAAACGCACAAACGTCAATTATCCAAATAGTCGATTAATCACTTTGTAAATTGTCATTCATAAGTGATTAAGGGTTCTAAATTGCGATTAAAGGGCATCTGGTCAAAATTACCAGAAAGACACTACGGGAGTTAAAGTCGCTACGGCTGTGCACAGCCGTCCGGGCAGCTGAGAATTAAAAAGCGTTTTTGAAACCTAGATGTCTCGATCTAGTTGGTCTGTATCCCAATTGGACATCTGTTATGACCAACAAATATATTTCAAATTGTTTGAAACGTTGCTTCACGTGAGTGACAAGTTGTCAGGGACAACCCACCTAATTGAAAACTTGAAATTTTCCCCAGTCCGAACTCTAGACGTATCGCATTATGGTACATCTTTTATTCGGAATGGCTTTATAATTTTCGAAATCGACGTTTAGATTTCGACCAGTATATTTTTGTTTCAATATTTGCCGAATTTTGTCATTGAATTTGATGATAAATTCATCGCAAGATTTGATCATTATTGGCAAATTCAGAAAAAATGCACCACAAATAAATTTTCCATCCTCATCGATATTACGAATTCTGGTGAGGTCTTTTGGTGTATTTAGTTCGTGCAGAACAACAAATTTATTATCATTCTTGAAATTTATTTTCGGCATTTGTATACTTCCAAAGTCTAAGGACAAATTTGAATCTAAAAAATCACGATTGGGATCATAAAATTTGGGATCTCCATTAATGTCTTAAACAAGGCTGTTCGCAGTCGAAACAATTTGATGAAAAAATTAAAAAAAACACTGATTATTTCATTTTTTTCAAATAATGAAAAAACTGTCCAAATTTTTGAATCTAGATGATTTTAAACAGCAACTAACATGACGTTTTGCTCATTTTCTTGGTTTTTCGATTGCTAAAAAGGTGAAAACTTGACGATAAACATTAATCGATATTTATATTCGAAATCAGCACGAAGAAATATATTGAAAACAAGTCAAATTACCAAAATTTGATTTCTTCATAATACGTTTTAAACTGCAAAATTCCAAACAAATAATTAGACGTTTCTTGGCAAATTTCTCGTCTGAAATTTCGGTTCATTTTATTCGAAAGTGCTAATTTTTGTTTTTCTTGCCTGACTACGGACACCCTATCTTTCATCACACAAATTTGGTGGTTTCTTTCTTTGTAGTTAAACCAAACTTTTAAGTGAAATAGTGGGTCGGTAGTTTGCGTAGTAAATTTGTTGATAAGTCTTCTTATACTATGTTTAAATCTATGAATTCGGCTATGTTCCGAATGGTTTGGGTGCTGTTCTCTGGGTGCTGTTTTCTCTGTGTTTTTACTTGGGGGAAAAAAGAATTTTTGCTCCATCTTTAAATCCCTTTTTTACCAGAAATAATTTCTTTTTGTTTCGTCTGACCAAATACGATCAGATGCGTCGGTTAAAGTGAGGACGCAAAAAA
>SCLH01000003.1:396223-423005 GCA_004367855.1 Oikopleura vanhoeffeni
GTTAGTGGAAATAAACTGTGTGTAAATATTATAAGTAATACAACCATGAGACCGTTTAAAAATACTCGTATTTATACTAATGTATGATTATTTTAAGCTGACTAAAACTTTCTGATAAACGGTGAATAAACAATTTACAAACATACCATGGGTTCAAAAGTTAACCAGATATCTCTACTTACGTTCAAAATTTTCGCTATGAATTCTCTCGAAGGTAATAAATCGTAGAAAAACTTTAAATTATAATCCAAATTATTTTTTAATAAATATTTGATTTCATCATGATTGTAAGAATTCAGCTGGTTGGTACCCCCAGTGTTGAAATTTTTAGCCGCCGCATATAATTTTATTTTTTCTATCATGTGGCGAACTAGTTTCTGATACGCCGCGTATCCTGCTATGAACTAAAGTATTTGTTTCTTTTAAGGTAAAAATTATTGTCAAGCATTTCATTGTAAGAACTATTCCAATAATTTCTAATTTAAATGCGTCTTAAAACTGAAGATCAGCCATATTTAAAGTTTCATGAATCAGCAAATGTTGTTTAAAGATTATTTTTTTCACAAGATTTGTGTAGAAAGTTTCGACTAGAAACTTAAAAAAAAATAAAACTTTATTTGGACTTTTTATTTCGCAGATAATCCCGTATGTTTGAGCTTACAAATCTCATAAATTATGTTTCAAAACGACCATTCCCTTAGGAAAGTTCGTAAATGTCTAAAAAACTTTTTTAAATTTTCTTTTCAAAGTAATTCTCTACCCCTTGAAAGACCAGAAAATCGACCAAAAGTTCAAAAGAGATCATCTCACTTTAAGGGCTAAGTGGACAGCCTGGTAGACATTTAGATTTTAATTTTGGAGCATGCTAAATTAACAGATAAAAATGAGTATAAACCTAGCAAAAATTTAAGTGGACTTTTCAGAATCAGTATATATTTTCCAAATTACAATATTTTTAAGGTGGCCTTTTGTTTTTGTATGATAAATGCGTCAAAATTGCAAAACTTCCAAAATAAATCACAAAAAAAGAAATTTCGCATCAAAAAATATTATTTTCACGGAATGAGATTCTGGAGAGTAGCGCCCATTTTTTTAGCTGGTGAATTCAAAAAAATAAAATTCGAACAAAATTTTTTTCTCAATATTTGTTTCAAATCAACGAAAAACACTTTTCAAAATGGCCAGACTTTTCGCGTAGGTCATCACATATTTTTAATATGCTATTTCAAAAATTATATGACATGGTTTTGTGATTTTTGGTCCAAAATAATTGGAAATATTTTGAAAATTTTCCTCATTTCTTGTTTAAAAATGTACAAACTTATTTTTTTGGAATCACCAGCTGAAAATTTGAGAATGTCACATTTTATTTAATTCAAATATGTCCTCGTTTTGTTTCTTCGCTCTTGTTTATACCCTGAATCATAATTTTTGGAACAAAACAACAGTTTGGGAGGAATACGTTGAGTCCCTCGTTAAATTATTTCACTTAAACTTGCCAAATTCTTAAGCCGTCCCGACCACCGAATTCAATTTAATTCATTCAACTCATGAAAAAATATTTCCTACAATGTTCCAAATTTTCGGCTATTTTGAATTATTTGGGAATTTAAAATTTTTAATTTCGACGAAGAAATAGTATGAAACAAAATAAATTGAATTCGGTGGTCGGGACCGTTTTTATCGGTTACTAATAAATACAAATAAAAAAGTATTCTTCCTCAATTTTGACGCCTTCATCCTTAAGGGCAAAATGAGGCTCTAGAAACAAATATAGCACTTATCGACAAAAACGCCACTGTAAAGTTTTGAATACTAGTTGTAGTAATTATACAGGTTGTATTAAAATGAAGGTTTTTTCATAATAAAACCTGGGAGGAGATAGATTTTTCCGTTTATCGTTATGTCTTCTTGTTACGCTTATGTGTCACGGAGTGTAAGCATACAAAAAAGTTTTGACACATTTATGACGCAAGCTGAAGGCTAGTTCCACAAACTGGCTAATCTGAATAATATCCTTGAAGCAGTGTTTAGCTTATATTTTATCAAGAATATGTCAAATTAGGGACCGGGATACCCTTAATTTAATTTTGGTTAATTTTTCTCTGATTTTTCACACCAAAATCTACCATTAAAAAATCAATTTTTAATTTTTAGCGCGCTTTTCACTTATTAAACTTTTTGATAGGATTATATTGTTTCGATTTTCATAAAATAAAAGTTATAAGTTCTTATTTTCTAGGGTTGGATAAGAAAATAGAAAGAAAAATTTATATATTTTTCTGCTCCAAAGCATCACTGGAGTTACGTAATAAAATACGATAATCCTTTTCGAAATACATTCAATCGAAAACAAACTTGATTATTAATGGACAATTTCGAAGACAAATATGTAGGCTAATTTTTATGCGGATGTGATAAAAACAAAATAATAATTCGAATGATGATGTTTTTTCTATCAAAAGATTAAAATTTTCATAAATTGTTTATATTTATCAAATTTAAAAAAGAATCTTGAGGGGATAATTTTTTTTTTCGGAACGTGACTTCTGTAAAGTTTTTCTTTAAAGGGGTGGAGGGGGCGACCTTTTTGGCATATTTTCATTTTGAGGCAATATTGTGAGAATACGGGGACACAGATTGAAGATATAAGTGAAAAATCTTGATGCTCAACATTTGAGTCACCCAAACAACTTAGAATTAATTCGGGAGAATTTTGAATATAATGCACTGTGTCTCACACTGACCTATGAACATGCCACGCTAGACCAAATTGCACAGTGATCAAAATGTATTTTCTATTCTTGATATAAGATATTCATATTATCTAAAGACTATGAAGATTTCATTTTTTTGGTTTTAAATCCATATCTCTTTTAGTTTTCAGCTAGACCGAATATTTTTTCAAATTCGAATAATTTCAAATTTTGAGAATTTCTAGGAGGAGTAGAAATTTTTCGTAACAGCATTACTTTTTTCATAGTCCCATTTAGTTCAGACATAATAATTTGCAATTATGTCCCTAACGGCTATAAAGGTCGCCCCCAACCCTAACCCTTGTGAGCAAGAGCCACATTGTGGCTCCTAGCATACCTAAATCATCAAAAAAAACGGCAAAAACGGATCGAGGATATTTTTTCAACTACATTATAAAGAATTTGATTCGGTTCCGAAAAATAATGATTTTTTTCGAATGTTGTTCGCGAATACGGGGTTGATTTATAAGGTTTTCGCCTATGTTTCACTTCCTGAAAATTATTTCGAACTAGACATAAAATACAAGTGTAGATAGCCAGTTTTTAGGAAAGTGTTTTGTGCATGCATAACAGTGAAATAAAAATTATTGGATTTAGGGAAGATATTTTTTTCGAAGTGAAATTCTAATTTTCCACTCAGTAATCCAGAAAATTTTTATTATGAAAAGTGAATTTAGCAATCAAACAGCTGTCAACAGTTGTACTCATTCCATATTACTTGAAATAGATAAAAAATGTATAATCTGCTTTATAGGAAAAATAACATTTTTAATCGAAAATTATGATTTTTCCAATCATTTATTATTTTATTAAATTACTTTTATGTAGGATATAATCAAAGCGGACAAAACGTGACGTAGGCCAGATCTTGTGCATCGTTCGATGGAAAAGATCATTGTGAGAAACAACTGTGACCGGTATACGGATAATGGTTACCTTTGCTTTTCTCACTATATTTTCTATAACTAAAAATGAAATCAGAATATAAAATTTCGATGCGAAAATATTACCTCTCAACTTCCTTTCAGAAAAAATTCAAACTCCAACTGCCTTAAGTTTCCTGTAACAACATCAAAGTAGAGCCACAATGTGGCTCTGGTGCTTGCCGGAACTTTTTTTTTAATGCCTCATAAGGGTTAAGCTCAAAAGTGAGAAGTAGTCAAAAATTACAAATGTGGTTACTTGATTTTTTACAAAGATTTCGTAAAGCTCAGAATTTTTGACCTTCGTTGATTCGAAAATCATAAAAAATAGGTTTAATCCTTTATTTCTAAGATTAATTTCTAAACATTTTTAATTCACGTGCTAAAAATGAGCGCTACTGTCCATAATCTCATTTCGTGAAAATAATATTTTTTGATGCGAAATTTCGTTTTTTCAATTTATTCTGAAAGTTTCGAAATTTTGACGTATTTATTATATAAAAACGAATGGCCACCTTTAAAATGTTGAAATTTTCCGTTTTAATTTTTGTTAGGTTTATACTCATTTGTATCTGCTTATTTAACGTGCTCCAAAAATAAAATCTGAATTTCTACCAGGGTGTCCACTTGGCCCTTAAAGTGAGATGATCTTTTTCGAACTTTAACTTTTGGTTGATTTTCAAGGGGTAGAGAATTAATTTGAAAATAAAATTTTAAAAAGTTTTTTGGACATTTACGAACTTTCCTAAGGGAATAGTCGTTTTTTAAACATAATGTATGAGATTTTTAAGCTAAAAAATACGGAATTATCTGCGAAATAAAAAAAAAAAAAGGTATAATTTTTTTTAAGTTTCACGCAAATCTTGTGAAAAAAAAACTTTAAAGAACTTTTGCTGATTCATGAAACCATGAAAATATGGCTGATCTTCAATTTTTAGACCAAACGCATTTAAATAACAAATTTTTGGAATAATTATTAAAATCAAATGCTTGTCAATGATTTTCAACTTAACACAGACAGATATTTTAGGTAACCGCGGGATACGCGGGCCGCGTAACGCGGCGTATCAAAAGACAGTTTGCCAAATTATATGAAAAATAATTAATTAAGCGGCTAAAAATTACAACACTGGAGGTAACAACCAGCTGAATTTTACAATCATAATGAAATCAAATAGTTATTAAAACAATAATTTGGATAAAAATATTTAAGTTTTTTACGAATTATTTCATGCTAGAGAATTCATAGCAAAAATGTTTGAATGCAGGTAGAGATATTTGGCTAACTTTTGAACCCATGGTATGTTTTTAAACTTAATGGTTAAGTCACCGTTTATCAGAAAGTTTGAGTCCGCTTAAAATAAGTATAAATAGAAGTACTAATTGACGGTCTGATGATTATATTACTTGATAATACTTTTTCACAGTTAATCACCACTAACAGTTGTGTCTTGAAAAGCTACGGTCTTATTATGGATGTGTTAAATATGTTTTGGATTATCTTTATAATTAAGTTCATATTTTTTCAAGTTAAAATTGTTAGTTTTTGTTGGCCACGAACCAGCCTCGCTCCTTTTTCCACTCACTTGCTGCTCTCTCACACTCGCTCTCTCTGGGCTTCGCCACGTTACGCCAAGGAGCTTTTTTTTGTTTGGATTAAAGTGAATTTAGGATACTGTATAAGTTACACAACGTTTTCTACGTCTTCATAATCGATCGTCTCATGATAATAAATCAGATTTTTTAAGTCTCTTCCTTAACTTTAATATGTAACATATTATATGTTAGTGCATACTTTAGTGTCCGAACGGCGGGAACTCGTTTTTTGAGCGAGTAATCGGAAAAATGTTACGTTCGGTATGTTTTTTTACTTTTGTGTAGAAATGTCCAATTTGAAAATAAAAAAAGTGATAACAGTTTGAAATGTCATGACATGTCACAACGACGTGACATGTCACAACCTGAAAAAAATTACTTATTTCTATATATTGTTTGGTAAGAATTATTAAGAATAGACAAGTCTTGTCTGACAAGATCAAAAATATTTTGTATAGAATGAGAATTTTCATTATAATTTCTACTACTTTCTTCAAAAAAATATATCTGAACTTTCAGTTTGATTGTTGTTCACATCATCATTCGCATAATGTTATCGAGATGCTCAAAAGTATTGTGTGGGTTAAAAAAGTGCTCAAGGGTCCATACACTACCTAATGTGTTTTTTTAGTACTTACAGATTCTCAAGTGTCCGGAAGTACACATACTGTAGTGTTTCATTGAAAAATATATACAGTTTAGCACAAATCAAATTCAGTCAGCAGGTTTATATCAGATTTTTGTTAACAAAATTAGACACGGAAGTTTTTTCTGTTTTCAACTATAAAATTATAAAATGTGAAATTCAAAAAAGTTTTAATTTGTACCCTTTGATATAAAAAACATAACTTTGTCCATGGTCCAAAACTCAGTCTGATGTTACAATATGCTATACACTACAACTAGCTTTACAGTATGGCCTATACAGTATTCGAAAAAAATTTTCTCTATTTTCAAAAAATTCTGCACCAGTCACCGATCACAAATCGTTAATAAACTACTTAGTATAAAAGTCGATTTCCGCCCGGTACTGACCATAAGTATAGGCTATACTTATGGTCAGTACCGGGCGGAAAATCGACTTTTATACTAAGTAGTTTATTAACGATTTGTGATCGGTGACTGATGCAGAATTTTTTGAAAATAGAGAAAAAAAATTGCGAAAATTTTTATATTTGGTAAAAATGGCATTTTAATGGCTTTAAATTTGAGATCGATGAAGTTGGTGGCTCATGCTGGCTCAATCCTAAAATTTGCTTATCGGATAGGCAAATAAAATTTAACGTCGAAAAGAGCAATATTCGCTTGGCAATGAATGTTAGGCTTTAAATCACTTTGAGTTTTCGGTCGTTCGCTACGCATTTTTGTCATCAAAATTCCTTCAAAATGACGAAAAATAGTTTTCGAGAAATTTAGAAATTATTTTTTGTGCAATGTCGATAGCTAAATGTTTTTGTGCGGCGAATCCGTGTCTATAACAACATAAAATGCATAATAATTCAGCCGTTAAAGCGCCTTAAAAAGCCCAAAAGGGTTGTTTTTAATCTCACATGTGACGCGACCAGGGTGGCTCAAAAACATTTTTATGGTCGGGCGGGAATCAGTTTTTTTTGAAGAAAGTTTAGTTTTGCAGATAAATCTCCGGCGGTACTGACCCTACTATACTACAGCAGGGTCCGGCGATAGGTGAGGGCGGATAGGGTGAAATCCGCTAATAGGTTGAAGGTTTTGAGCGAAAAAACTTTTCGCGTGCGGATAGACGTAAGGGCAAAAGATAAGGGGTTTATTTTCAAAAACTTCGCTAGGCAAAAAATAGGCGTTTCGAAAAGCCAAAATAAACGCAATTTGTGTTTCAAATAAATCCGCAGCATATTTCATAGGCAATTTTTTCACGATAGTATTTATTTCTTTCGGTTTGAAAATCAAAGTTGAGACATCTTCTGGAAAATACTTCTCTGGGCGATTATAAGTGCAGCTGATAACCACAGTCGACATACCGATTTCTATGTAGTGGTGTATTTCATGACACAATTTTAATTCCAGTCTGGTGCGGATTATAATTCAACCCGCAAAAGCGGCAACGTTCTCCAATCAAGTGAAGTAAATAATCTCGTTTATGATATATGAGGCTTCGATGGCGGTAGAGAAATTTACTGACTCGCCTTTATCAGCTTCTGAGTCTTCGTTTCAGCTTTAATCAGTTAAAATAGAATGTTTGGTTTGCTTATAGCTATTTAAATATTTTTTGACAAGTGTCAAAAATATTCTGGATTAGTTTTGAATTCGATTCTTCTAAATCCTGAGATTATCGGGCGTAAGCGTATAATTCCAGACTTCACTCGAAAAAAAACAGAACCTTTATTTCTGGCCTTAATAAAATGAGAAAAACGAAAATAGTGTTAGCTTCTACAGTAGCGCATGAGATGAGCTTCGACTCCAAGCATCATGTAGGTTTATTAATATTTTTGATTTTTTAATTTTAACTAGATGTTTATGTCTAGCGACAATTTTCAAAGTTTTCCACTCCATTTCTCTCAGTTAATAATATGATTAAAAATAAATTGATTGAATAAATAATATCAATTTAGCTTTTGTTGTTTTGGGCCATTTTTTTCTGCCAGTCAACCGCTGTCCTAGCCCGAAAAAAACGTCAGGCGGTAGAAATTTTAGTTTATATATTTGGGCCGAATAAAATCAAATAAATGCATTTTAGAAGCTAAATTCAACTTACTGGCGGAGTCATAATCCGAAATAGTAGTTTCTGAGGGTTTTCAAAAAGCCGTCACTTTTGCATTTATGATTAAAAAAGTGGAGCAAAAAATCGCGCTTAATTCTCACTCTGACTACCTTTAACTAATTATAAAATCAGGACTGTTTTAATTGACCAATCAGAGCGTAAATCTTCCCAGCCGTCCGGCGGATGGGTGAAATCCGGCTAATAGGTGAATCCGGCTAATAGGTGAAGTTTGTTTAGCGAAAAAACTTTCACCTATCCGCCGGACCCTGCTGTGACTATCTTATTTCTACAAGTTTCATTTCTTCATATTTGTTTGTTTAAGCATAAATTATCATAAAAATAGAATAAGGAAGACAAGAAAGGCTTCTAGTAGTAGAGCTTCGATGATTTAGCTGGAATAAATCTAGCGATAAAACAAGTGGTAGAATATTCGAGAATAATATAATATAATAGCCCCATCTTAATTATCTTTCTTTTAATAATTTTATTCTAGATAAATGGTGCA
The DNA here is from genome assembly GCA_004367855.1 of Oikopleura vanhoeffeni. Taxonomy (NCBI): domain Eukaryota; kingdom Metazoa; phylum Chordata; class Appendicularia; order Copelata; family Oikopleuridae; genus Oikopleura; species Oikopleura vanhoeffeni. The sequence goes on from SCLH01000003.1 coordinate 404,741, forward strand.
TAAACTTTAATACCTTTAATGGCTAAAACCTTTTATGAGTTTATACGATTTTACAGCTAAATTTTAATACTGAAGAAGGTTGTTAACGACATTGCTTTGAACCACTTTGTATGGTAATTATAGTCTGTTATTTCATTCCAAGTTGACCCAGGGAATCTGAATCGTGGAATTTATACCAGACATCTAAACACCATGTAGAAATACCGCAAAAATGTATATATTGTTTTGGTTTCTGATTTTAAGGTATGGTGTCGCAATTGACAATTCTCGATAAAATAGTTAGCCAAAGGCCGGGCTTAAGGATATTATTCAGATTACCCAGTTGTAGAATAGCCTTCATCTTGCCAGTAAAAATGTGTTGCAAAATTTTTTTTTTGCATGCATACACTCCCAGACAGCATAAAGCGGACAGGGAGACCTAAGTCAAAACGGCAAATCTATCTCCTGCCCAAGGCTTTATTTTGCAAGTAAACCTTAATTTTAAACATAACCGTATATAGTATTCTAAAACTTCTGAGGGAGGCTGCTTTTGTCGATAAGTGCTTATATTGTTTTCTAGAATATGTGATACAGCCACTCATTTGTGTTTTTTGACATTTGTTCAATCGGGAAATCTAGCTCCTCCTAGGTTGAATTTCAAAATTTACCCCAATTTTTTGCAAACGGTAGGGCTCTGAAACAAATAAAAACTTCTGAGGAGCGCCTTTTTTTTCAATTTCGACCCCGAACTCAAAATTTGAATTTTCAAGGTCACGGGAAAAAATTTCCGAAAAACAAATGTGCTTGATTTTTTCGAAAGTAGGCTCAAAATGAAAGCTCTGGGAAAACACTGAAGAGAAAGTTGGCTTAACGTCAGTCGAAAATTTGAAGTTTTAGTGGTCAATTGAAACAGAACGTTAATTTTTGTACTTAATTTTGAAAAAATACTCAGAAAAAAAATCGAAAAAACTCAAAAATTTTCGACATTTTTTTTGTTGCTATTTGGGTTTGTTGTGTGGCTTTTAAAAGCATAAACGATTGATTTGGTGCATTTTATAAGCATAATAACTGTATAAAATGTAGGAACCACCATACGCCTTAACCTCGCGAAGAAACTGGTATTTGCCAAATAGTAACATTTATTTTTGTCTACGACCGCGCGTCAAAATGATGTTTAGTAATTAAAAGTTTCGAAAATGTCCAAATGGAATTCTAGAAATTTTAATATTTTCAAGCATATTTTTAACATACAATACTAATCGGAGAAACCGTTTGGAGGGCGGTAACTTTCTCTCATTTTTATATTAAATGACTTAAACCTACGCACCAATCAAAGAGCGGCTTCCACGATGAGCACTAGTAGTGTATCGAATTGGACGCTGATTAGTTTAAAATTTCAAAAAGCTCGGGATTAAAAAACGGCAAAAGGCGTGACCGCAAGAAATTTCGGGTTCAAATCAGGATAAATAATTTTTGAATAACTTGAATAGTAGAANATAGGTGAAATCCGGCTAATAGGTGAAGGTTTTGAGCGAAAAAACTTTCACCTATCCGCCGGACCCTGCTGTACTATCTTATTTCTACAAGTTTCATTTCTTCATATTTTTGTTTAACAAAATTATAATAAAAATAGAATAAGAAGACAAGAAGGCTTCTAGTAGAAGCTTCGATGATTTAGCTGGAATAAATCTACGATAAAACAAGTGGTAATATTCGAGATAATATAATAATAATAGCCCATTAATTATCTTTCTTTTAATAATTTTTATTCTAGATAAATGGTGCATAAACTTTATACCTTTAATGGCTTAAAACCTTTTATGAGTTTATACCATTTACAGCTAAATTTTAATACTGAAGAAGGTTGTTAACGACATTGTTTGACCACTTTGTAGTGTAATTATATATGTTATATTCATTCCAAGTTGACCCAGGGAATCTGATCGTGGAATTTCTACCAAGACAATCTACACATGTAGAAATACCCAAAAATGTATATATTTTTCTGATTTAACTCGGAAGAAACTGGTATTTGCCAAAATAGTAACATTTATTTTTGTCTACGACCCGTCAAAAATGATGTTTAGTATTAAAAGTTTCGAAAATGTCCAAATCGAATTCTAGAAATTTTAATATTTTCAAGCATAATTTTTAACATACAATACTAATCGGAGAAGCCGTTTTGAGCGGTGAACTTTCTCTCATTTTTATATTAAATGACTTAAACCTACGCACCAATCAAAACGGCTTCCACGATGAGCATAGTAGTTATCGAATTGGACGCTGATTAGTTTAAAATTTCAAAACTCGGATTAAAAACGGCAAAAGCGTGACCGCAACGAAATTCGGGTTCAAACAGGATAAATAATTTTTGAATAACTATGAATAAAAAAATTATGGTGATTTGATGAAAAAATTTAATCATATAAAATCCGTAGGCGGAAAAACTTTGAAACCGAAAAATATTGGAGAAAAAGTTTTTTTATCTAATCCTAAAATTCTCTCTCGAAAATTTTTTTGTGTAAATTACTTTTCTATGTATCAAATTCTGCCCTAGAATATTTTTGTTTTGATCTGAATTCCAGTTTAAAAGTTGAAATTTTGGCCGGTCCATACCCTACACATATCCATTATTATCCCCGGGTAAGTCTAAAAACTTATACCTTATTCTTTTAAGGGGGTGGTAGTCGCAAACCATAGTGATAAAGCTATTCATCAACTCATTTAAATGAAATAACTTTGATCAAAATATTTTGGGCGAAAACTGAATCGATTGCGCTAATTTCGATGACAATACATTCATAATTGAATTACTTTCTCGCACCGGAAATAAAAGCGGACCCTCATATTTCTTTATGTTAACAAAGAATTGATACTTAAAAATTAACTTTGTTGAATTCCCTGTAAAAATCTGAGTCGAAATCAAGATTTAATTTATTTATTTGTGAAATAAAAAGGCCTGTAAATTTATTTATTTGAGTATTATTACGAATTTTCACATTTCATTCCGGTGCTCTCAGAAAACTGAGAAATAGGATTTTTCACAGACATATCTACAGCTAAACCAACAAAGCGTTTTGATGAGCATATATATGTAAAACTTTGAAATATTAATCTCAAAAAATTGAGAGAGGAGAATAGGTTTTGAAAAAAGTGCAAATTTCGAGCGAAAAAAAACGATTTTTCGTGATTGCGAGCAACCTGCATACAAATTTTGGCGTATCAGATCATACAGCTTCGGACGTTATTATTTTACGTTTATTATTTTATTATTATTTAATGAAGGTTTGGAATTACCGGTGGATACCGGTGTGTGGTCTTTTGTGAAAAATACAGGTTTAACGGGAATTACAATTGGAAATGAGGGTTTTGAGGTACATGCAGGTTGGGAGTTATTTTGACCAAAAATGCAGAATTTTAAATAGGAATTCACAACCTTGTTAACGCTCGACATTTTCTTTGGGATGAGCTTTGCATCAAAAGTCGAGGCCTACGCAATAAGTGTATCACTTCCAGTCGCGAATTTTCCATACCAACAACGCCAAAAGAAGGAAAAAACCTGAAAAAACGATTAATAAAAATTAATCGAATAATTAGAAAATTGGATAAAGATAGCTCAAAACAATCCGTTTTTCTGATTCCTCTGTCCTTGCTAAAAAATTCAAAATAATCAATTCATAAAAAAAAGTAAGTATTCTAAAAACGAAAAACTTACAAAATTAATGAAGTAGCACTCGTTACGAAAGAAGCCAACACATTCCAGGACGCCTGAGCCGATAAAGTTAAATTGCTAGAAATAAAATTTACAAAACTAAAAAAAAGGGACATTTTGAACAAAAAAAGGGGGACATTTTGGACAAAAGAAATTTTGGACAAAAGACATTTTTGTTCAGGTGGACATTTTTGGATCAAAAATTTGAAAAGTTACCTGGTATATATTGGCCAGTGCTTTGCAGAAACCAATCATTTCTTTGGTTTTGGCAACCATCTTAGCGTCATCAGAAGGAAAAGTTGTGAGGTGCGAATAAACGGCTTCCAACTTTAACAGGTTGCCAAAAAGCTCATGGGGGAAGAAGTTTGCCAGTTTCTCACCAAAGTTTTCCGGTAAACGACCAGTTATGTCCGCATGATAGGCAGACAAAAAATGAAAACGAGCGGGACCAGAAGACAAAAGGTTGTCTCTATCAGTCTCACTCATCTTCATACAGTCATAATCATTTCTACAAACGACAATTAATCGGGCGGTTTCAACCTGGTCGGCTCTGGCAAACGATAACGAATGTTCAGGATTGTTCTAAAAAAGGGACGTTTAACTCAAATACTCTGGAAGTGCTTATTGGCTAATCTGAATATGTTGGAAAAAGGGGATGTTTAAACTTACCAGGTGGAGAAGCTCCTGACGAAGCCAATATATGCGTTTGGTGGAGGTGATGGTGAGCAGGGTCCCATCTTCATAAAGGATTCTATACAAAAATCCATTATCCACCACAATAATCCTGGGCATACAGAAAAGCGATCCATTTGACATACCAACAGAAATCTCAACCCAACCAGATCAACAAAAAAAAACCAAAAATTTAAAGATCTGTTCTCAAATGTTTTTTTTTCAAAAGTTTCTCGAAATCCAACCAAAATTTACAAAAATAAATAATATGAAAATCCAAGTTATTAAATTTCGGAAAATCAAAATGGAAACAATCCAGAACCTTATGTGATTGGCCAGTAAAATGTAGGTGGATGTGACGTAATGACATTGGTCAAAACTGGTCATAATGGGTGGAGACAGACTTGAAGCGTTCAATAATTAGAGTGAGAAAGGTTACATGGGGAAATGGATCATAATCAAACCAACACAGGATGGGGGCTGATTTCCCATGTTCTAAGATATCCCGGATTTTGGGTGGTTTCTTTTTGTTTTCTTTCCCTTTCGTTTTTTTCCCGTTTTCATAAAAAACACAAATTGGTTCGAATTTAACCCTTTCATATAAATTCTCTAAAAATGGTAATAAAATGGAGCTAAAACGAAACCCATTTAAAACCATTTTAAAGAAAATATAAATTTTAAAAATTTCTCAAAACGGCCGAAATGTGAAAATTTTGTAAAAATTTGAATTATTTTATCGGTGGATAGGACGTGGTAAAATGGTCTGTGGTGTATTGACAATATAAAAATAATATAGGAAATATAGCCAATATAATATTATGTAGTAACGGTATCAGTAAGATCAAAAACAGAAAATTAAAGAAAATCAAAATCAAAATATATATTTAAAAACTAAAACCTGATCCTAGTTCATTTAACTGAAAGTTCATACTGTAAAAACAGGTTTGCAAAATGTTTGAGCCATTTATGGGGATACTGTATTGTAGCCGGTCTTACCATGACTGCAAATAAACCAACATAATAATAATATCAAAATTTATTGAGTGAATTTTTTTTGTATTTCTGATTGTCAAAACACTTTCTGAAAATACAGGCTTATCAATGCGAACGTTAGACACTGTCAACTTATGTCATGACATGTCATAACACAAACAACATGTAAGAAATTTTGGTCATTGGGTAAGTCATCGGTTTTTTTCTGTTTGATTCGAATTTTCCTGCATTGACAAGAGTTCAGTTGTGCTGGTATTTCGGAGCTAAATAACAACTTGAGGTGAGATATTTTGCAAAATATACAGTATGTGACATACTGTAATACACTGACATATTGTCACATTGTTGCGCATATTCTTAGCTTTTTGCAAAAATTAGATTGAAACCGCTGGTTGGTTAATAAGCATGTTAATCTTTGAATCGCCTACGTGTTTGTATATTCAAACGTTTTGATCGGTTTTCAACTAAATTAGGATAGCTACTGCTCAAAAAAATAATATCTCTTTAACCCACTTTGGTAAGATTTGAGCTATGATTCAATCTGACGGAGGATTCCCAGCAAGTTGATATAATCAAAAATGTGACATGCTGTAGATAAATATCCCGAGCAACAAATCTGGTATCCGATTCCGATAACAATTCGTAGTGATAAAAAATGTGAGGTACAAACGTAGTTTTTTGCGCGGAAGAAACTGCGAGATAATCTGACCTCTCATGTCCTAACGCACTGAAGGTTATCAATTTGATGAGTTGAGCGCTTATTTACTGATAATTAAGTCAGCAATGATTAAGAATTATTTTTTTAATAGTTTCTATCAATAATAGACCTGATGATTCCATTTAATAAAACATATGCTTTTTATATCATATATAATTTTTAACTTTTCTTCGCCCACACAAAATAATGTCTGCTAACTCTAGATTTCAAATCTGTAAAGTCTTGAAACTTAATTTTATTATTTTCTAAAAATCCTGAAAGATGCTAACGCGAAACGTAGTTTAATAAAATATAATAAATTTAACTATGGCCAACTCCGATCAACCTAGACACTGGCCACCTAGAAATAACGACAAGTTTGTTCTCCCTGCTCCACAGACAAAGAAAACATTTAGAATTTACTATGGCGTGTGAACAAAGAAAATTGATACCTGCTTTTTGCAAGGTTAGTTATAAAACCATTAAAACCAACAAAATGCGATCCCACGAAGTGAGGAAATTTGAAACCAGACGCCTATCTGACGCAATAAAAAAAACAAAAATAAACTTTTAAAACTAGATCATGATTTTGAAAGTTCCAAAAACCTTCTTTTTAAATCTTCTAAAAACCCTACACATTTTAATCTCCTACTCCAAAACAAAAAAAAATCCGTTTTTAAAGCTGCTCATACCTCCGATTGCAAACGAGATCTCAAGCTTTTCAAACTGACCAAAAAAACAAACCCACATTTTAACAAAGCCCAAGTTATTAATCATACCGGTATAGTTATCCCTCTAGGCGTTTTATCTCTATTACAATGGGCAGTGAATTTGCATTGAGAGGATCAAGTCGAAATGACAACAATGAACTGTATTTGGAACTAAATGAGGTTTTTAAAACATTTCGGACCGACGCTCGTAACGCAAACGTTAAAGAAATCGCTCATATATCTCACTTTGTGGTAAAGATATCTCGAAATGTTACACGAAAAATGACCGAGTCTCACATTTTTTCAAATTTAAAAAAGACAACCCATCAATTTTGATCGTAGGGGTAGATAGAACTAACGACATTATAATATTAGAGAAAAACGAGTACCACACAAAGTTAGAAAATTTATTTGAAAATCCTGATAAATTTCTGAAAATAGAAAATTTCAATCTGCAAGACCAACTTGAAGCCTATCGCCAAATTTTAACAAACTTAATAAAGCACTGTCTAGGACAAACTCATAAATACCTTATCCAGCCCATAAATTCAATCTCAAGCCTGTATGGTGTTGTAAAATATCATAAGGAAAATTGGCCTTTAAGGCCAATTTCAACGGGTTGCAGTAGTATTACTGCTGGCTCGGCCACCTACATTAAAAAAATACTTGAGTCCCTACTCAAAAAATGCAAATTTATGGTAGTCAGCCAAAAAACTTTCAAAAAACGATTTTTAATCGAAAAATAAAAAATTTGACGAAAATAAACTCGAATTAGTTTGTTTTGACATCAAACAGATGTACTCCAACATTAGAATTACTGAAGTTGTAAATTATATTGAGGTTTTCAGAAACCCTCAAGTCTTTTTCACCCTTGAAAAAGACTCTAAGGGATACACGCTACCTTTACCCACCAAATCTGAGTTTAAATTATTTTTGCTATCTATTTTGAAGGATTTTAATCTTTTTACCTCCCAGGTAGGCACGTTTAGGCAGTTAAAAGGCTTACAAATGAGAAGCTCATTAGCGCCTTTAAGTTCAAATATTTTCATTGGGTGCCTTGAACGCACCGTTATCGAAAAATTAATAAAAGTAGGGTCCGTCATTAGCTGGACGCGCTACGCCGACGACCACCTGGCTATTATAAAAAGGGGGAATATGACAGCATCTTAACTGCTATAAACTCCTGGGACCAAGATATCAAATTTACCGGCGAGAAAATGGCTGATAATAATTTAACTTTTTATCCTGCACCGTTTTTATCGAAAACAGCCAAATCGAGTTCAAAACCTTTCGTAAAGCAAATCTACAGACCGTGATGAGCAATTACAAGCACTCGGTTATATCCAAAAGGTACTTGTGTAGTAATATAATGACACAACTTAACCATTCCAAAAATTCCTAGTCAAATGAAGACCTTTTCCATGCAGATTAACCAAACCTAAAGGAAATACTTCTGCGGAATGAGTACCCGGAGCACATTATAGACAAAAAGTTTTTCGACTTTCTATGCGAGCCCGAAAAACCAGAAAAGCCTGAGATCTCGTTCAAATTATGTATTAGTTACACTAGCCCCCAAGTCGAAGTTTATGCTAGAGAACTTGTTAAACGCATGAAAAACTTTATACCTGATTTTCACTTACGGTACGCCTTCAAAAGCATAAAAATCGGCTCTACATAAAACATAGCAAACCTGAAATAGTTTACAAAATTGAGATCCTACGTTGGACGTACTAAACGGGTCCTTCGCATTCGTGCCGAAGAACACCGTACCTTCTCGCGTGCTAAGAAAACCTACTATCACTTACATAGGTGCCCTTTTTACGTCAAAAAAATAATCGAATACGAATACTCCCGCCCAGGTCTGGGTCACATTTTCGCACTAAAGTGAGAAATCAATTTTTTATGGACCACTTTAAGATACTGCAAAATAACTTTAAAACCTACGTCAAACTATGCCAAGCCAAATCGTACTTTATCCGAATACATCGGCCTTTTTTGAATGATCAAAAAGATCATAAAAGTTTTGCACTATTCTAACAGTGGGCCAAAATTTTTTAACTTTTCTTCGCCCACACAAAATAATGTCTGCTAACTCTAGATTTCAAATCTGTGAAGTCTTGAAACTTACTTTTATTATTTTCTAAAAAACCTGAAAGATGCTAACGCGAAACGTAGATTAATAAAATATAATTAATGCTTTTTATATCATTACGTTTTCTACTTAACCTCAGAAGGCGATGGATAATAAAGGATCGTTGGTCAAATAAACATCAAAAATTTTTACTTTATGGATACAAAATTGAATCAAAATCGCATACAGTATGCGGCATACTCCTAAACCGTGCCTTTTTTAAGGGCCTCGGTGCATTTTAGCAGATACGGATATGGGCTCTTGATGAAAAACTTCTTCCTAGGTTTATATATGATATTCTCAATATGCAGTCAAATTAATGTTTCATACTCCAGGCAACTTTTGTAAATATAGAATTTTCGAATTATTGCTATTTAAGAAAATTTTGAGTTCGAATTAAACTTCCGAACATTATGAAAAAATAAAATAAAATTACATTTAACTGTAATTTAGACACCTTTGATAGCAAACGCGCGTTTTTTGAGTTTTTTTCAAAAGACGATTTATTAAGTAAAAATAATCAATCTGACAAAATTCAGATAACCCAAACTAAGCTGAAAAGTGGCAAGTTTCCCATCAAGACAAAAAAAAATTGAAAAAGTGCAAATCTGTCAAAATGCACTAAGGCCCTTAATCTGACAACCGCTAGAAGAAGTGCTTAAATCATGAAATTATTAAATTTTATGAAAATTATTACAAAACCGGCAGCGCGTTAACGAAGAAGAAATTTATTTTTTAAATTGAACAATTATGTGTTTTCATGGGATGAAAAATCTTACGTATAAAAATCGCAAAATGAAACTTGTACTTACCCATCCGTGTATTGAATTATATATTTGACAAATTATAATTTCATTAATAACGAAATCAAAAGTATAAGGTTAATAGACAACCTTATAGAGTATCACACACTCACTTTGATTTGTTGTTGTCCTATAGACAGTTCAGATCTTTCTATTCTTTATATTCAGCCAGCATTTGTACTAATATACCATTTAAAATAAGGAGACATTTGTCAAAAAAAGGAAAATAAGATTATGAGCAAGTGAACAAAAAAGAGAAAAATATCAGACAAACCTGCACTTTCTTTAACAAAGGTCATGCCACTGGCGTCGCTTTAAGAAAGATTTCGAGGAAATACGAGTATGCTAATATCAGAAATTTTCGTTCTTTTTCTCTAAACTATTTTCTGGTTCGAAAAACAGTTAGCTCACATTTTTTTCCTTGCGATCAAAAGTTTTAGCTTTAGTAATTTTGACAGCAAAAAACTGAGATCGAAAGTAAAAAATGTGACATACAAGTATTTCACCGACTGTAGAAGAATCTCAATTTGAAACAGCTGAGCACAAGAGAAGTGTAAAAAGTATAAAGACTCATTTCAAGACTCACTACGGTTTCTTGTTGTTTTATGTTTGAGGATTTTTTTACAAAAAAATATAATTACAGTATCAGAAAGAAGTTGGGAACTTTTCCGTTTGTTTTGGAACCAGAGCACATTTTGATACAGAACGACACCCGCATCACATATATTTTCTAGGTGGGTCTTCACGAAGATGAATGTAATGGATCTCCGCCCCGACTGCGCGACTACGAGGCCCGATTACAAGTGTTTCCAAATTTGGAGCATATCGATACGTTCTGCTGATTGGCTGCCATCTTATATGCATTGATAAGAGGCGTTGAGCTCTGTCAATAATATGCACGGAATCTTAGCATTTGTTATAATCGCGGCAGTTGTGCGTGGAAATTCCATATCATTTTTCCCAACCTTAGTCTATATAAAAATGCTTGTATCTCTATAGGCGTGTTCGAACCTACTAAGGTCTGTTATATGACTGGTCTATGTGATTGCTTGAGTGATTAACACCGATCAATTTGTGGTCCAATACAAGTCACCCTTGGCTATAATCATACCTTCACACCCTCATCACACCCCCCCCCCCCCCCCCCCCTTGGACCCCCCTGGAATAATCCTGACAAAAATTGATCGACATCGCAATTATAGCCAGAAACAGCATTTAAGATGGACTTAGTGTGGGAAAAAAGATGTCGAGCTTTTCAAATTATGATCGCGAGTGTTGACCTTTTTCACAATCGTGCATCGATCGAACAGACACAATTCGGCCATCTTGACATTCTTTTGAATATTAAAGGCCGTTTGGCCATTTGTATACATTATTAAATTAAATAAATTTAAATTTTTAAAACAATTAGTGGTCAGTCAATACTATTCCGACAACTTGCGTGACAGTTTATTATACATCATTATGTTGATGTACAGACACCTATTCTTTACCGTTTTCATGTTCCCTATCGATCACTGAAATAATTAATTTTTAATTTTCAAATGAGGGAAATGGACTCGTAATAAAAATAATTTAGACTGTGATGACAAATTAATTTAGTTGGATACTTGCGAATCGCTTTGTAATTAATAATACTACAGTCTATCACCACACACAATTCACATCTTAACATTTTAATTGAATATTACTACTCGTACGAATTTTGACTTCATTGTTCAAGATTTTTTCAGAAAAATTAAGTTTTCAAAGAATAAATCAGACTTCAGAAACTTTGAGTCTAGAAAATACAATGTTACATAAAAAATTTGTTAGCTAAAAAATGGGGGCTGAAGTTAAAGATAAAAACATTCTGGACCGAAAAATAATATCCTTTTCCAACGGAACTCCCACTTCAAGATAGCTTACTATCTCTATANAAAACACTTTCCTAAAAACTGGCTAATCTCACATTTGATTTGTATGTCCAGTTCCGAAATAATTTTTACGGAAGTGAAACATAGGCGAAAAATCCTGATAAATCAACTCCCCGTAATGCCGGAACAAAACATTCGAAGAAAAATTCAATTATTTTCTTGAAACCGAATCTAAATTCTTTATAATGTATTTGAAACAAAAGATTCCTCGATCCAGTTTTTTGTCTTTTTTCAATGATTTTTGGTATGCTGGAGCCACAATTGTGGCTCTGTGCTCACAAGGGTTAAGAAAATTTTGAGTTCGAATTAAACTTTTTGAATTCGACAAATTATGCGAAAGTCTTGAAAAAAGTTCCGAACATTATGAAAAAATTCCTTATTTTTTTGTTCAAATTTTTTAACAGTATTTGTTTGAAATCAACGAAAAAAAGTCTTCAAAATGGCTACTTTAACTTTTCGCTATTTGAAAAATTATATGACATTTTTTTTGGATTTTTCTGGAATCCTCAGCTAAACATATTGGTAATTGCTAGTTTCACTATATTCAAATATGTCCTCGTTTTGTTTCTTCACTCTTGTTTACACTCTAAATCATACTTTTTGTAACGAACTATGGTTTGGCAGAAATCCATCGAAGCCCTCTTTAATCCAGAATTAAAAAGATCTGAATAAAAGTCAACCCCAAGGGCACAAATACTACGACCTTGTTATCAAGTACCTTTTTTTTGCGTGCGTCCATTATATACAGTGGTCGCCATAAAGTTAATCAATAACCTTCTTCTGCAACTGATTTGTTTTAGGAAACCCCATACGATTACTCTTCGAGGATTTTAATATCTAAAATTTTTTTGAAGCGGTCAACGTCTGTAATGAAAATTCTTAAAAAACCGGCAGCGTGTTAACGGAGAAGAAATTTATTTTTTAAATTGAACAATTATGTGTTTCATGGGATGAAATCTACGTATAAAATCGCAAATGAAACTCGTCACTAACCCATCCGTGTAATTGAATATATTTTGAAAATATTAATTCATTAATAACGAAATCAAAGTAAAGGTTAATAGACAACCTTAAGATGTAAATAACCTTCACTTTGATTTCGTTGTCTATCAGACATTCAGTTTTCAGTCTTTCTACTTCATTTAATTCAGCCACATTTTTACTAAATAAGCGCATTTGAAATAAGGAAGACATTTGCCAAAAATAGGACAATAAATTTATAGCAGTGAACAAAAAGAGAAAATATCAGACAAAAACCCTGCACTTTTTCTAGAAGGTATGCCTGGCTGCTTTAAAAAAGATTTCGAGGAAATACGAGTATGCTAAATATCGTAATTTTCGTTCTTTTTTCTTAAATATTTTTCGGTTCGAAAAACAGTATGTCAAATTTTTTCTTGCGATCCAAGTTTTAGCTTTAGTATTTTTGACAGCAACAAAAACTGAGATCGAAAGTAAAAATGTGACATACAGTATTTCACCGACTGTAGAAGAATCTCAATTTGAAAGCTGAAAGCAGAGAAGTTCAAAAAGTTATAAAGAGCTTTTCAGATCATCGTTTCCTTGGTTTTTGTTTGAGGATTTTTTACAAAAAAATATAATTACAGTATAGAAAGAAGTGGAACTTTTCTCGTTTTTTTTGGGAACCAGAGCACGATTTCTGGATAAACAAGACGAAAAATCACATAATTCTTCTAGGTGGTCTTCACGAAGAGACATGTCAATGGATCTCCGCCGCGACTGCGGACTAGAGGCCCGATTCAAGTGTTTCCAAATTTGGAGCAATGATACGTTCTGCTGATTGGCTGCCTCTTATATGCTATTGATAAAGAGGGTTGAGCTCCGTCAATAATATGCACGGATTTAGCATTTTGTTTTAATCGGGCAGTTGTGGTGGAAATTCATATCTTTTTCCCAACCTTAGTCTATATTAAAAATGCTTGTTATCTCTATAGCGTGTTCGAACCCTACTAATGTTGTCTTATTGACTGTCTTAGTGATTGCTTGAGTGATTAACACCGATCAACTTTGGTGGTCCCAATATCAAGCACCCTTGGCTATAATCATACTCAATACAATCACTCAGACAACATTATTGGGATTCGAACACGCATTATACAGATAACAAGCATTTTTAAGATGGACTTAGGTTGGGAAAAAGATGTCGAGCTTTTCAATTATGATGCGAGTGGTGACCCTTTTTCCATTCTGTGCTCGACGAACAAGAACATTCGGCCACTTGACATTTTTTGATATTAAAGGCGTTGCCAATTTGTATACACTTAATTAAATAAATATTTATTTAACATAGTGTCAGTCTGATACTATCAGACAATTGCGTTGACAGGTTTTATATACATCATTGTATGATGATCATACACACTTATTCTTTACCGTTTTATGTAGTTATTGATCCCGACTCGTAATAAAAATAATTTAGACTGTGATGACAAATTATTTAGTTGGATACTTCGAATCGACTTTTAATTATAAACTACAGTCTATCACTCAACTATAATTTATATTTAACATTTTAATTGATATCTACTCGTATCGAATTTTCTGATTCATTGTCAAGATTTTTTCAGAATAATTAAGTTTTCAAGATAAATCAGACTTCAGAAACTTTGAGTCTAGAAAATACATGTTACAAAAAATTTGTCAGCTAAAAAATGGGGGCTGAAGTTAAAGATAAAAACCATTCTGGACCGAAAAATATATATTGTTCTTTTTTTATTTTTCGTAAAAAGACCGCAAAATATTATTTTTATCGCAGCTATCAAAAAGTTTAAATCGAAGAAATATTTTGGCTAATATCGCTAAAACCGGCTGATCGAAAAGCTGTGAGACCAAGACCAATCGTTTTTTTTGGTCGGTTTAGTATTATGAACATTTTTTCAGCCTGACTTTTTTAGCGGACAGTACCCCCTTTAACCCCCTCACACCCTTCTATCTGAAGGCAAAAACAATTTCGGGAGCCAAAACGTAACAGACCTACAATTCAAATATGTCATAGAGTTTGCAATTTATTTCCAAAAATATTGTTGAAAATTCTATACGATTAGCCGTTCGAAAGTTATTTTTTCCTACTTTTCTTTTAGATTTTCGCCGAAATTTCTTAAAAAAATTAATTGGGTGAAAACGATACATAATATCGAAATTCTGAGGAAGCCAGTTTTTAGGAAAGTATTTGAGGATTTTTTTGATATAAGTTTATTTTTTCTGCAGTCTCTATACGAAGAATAATTTTTTCACAAGTGATTTTTATGAAACTCAAAATAATGAAAAAAAATTATATTTCAAAAAATTATTTTTCGAAAGAATTGAACGGCAATAACCCAAATAAAGCCGACAAAGACAAATTGATCAAATGTAGAACATAAGGTGGTACTGATTTTGAGTTTACAGCTGATTAGCAACAGCTTTTCACATGTTACTGCATATATTTTGACGCGCGGCGATATAAATAATTGTTTTGTAAGCGATCGAGATATCATATTTTAAATCTGAGACCAGCTATAAATAGCTAGAGTTTCACTTGTAAATTTGTAACTTATATGTCAGTATAAAAAATGTATGATTTTTCAAGAAATACAAGGTGAGTGAACCTCTCTTTTCTCTCGCAGTTATCTAGTTCACAAATTTCGAGATTTCAAAATGTTACGTGTTGTTCACTTAATTCTATCCTTCACTTGATCTCAATCAGTGACAAATAAGTAAATTGATATCTTATCCAGTTTTCCCGTGATAAGCGCTCAGAGTAGTGCCTTGAGATAGGCTTTTGGGTGTGAGGCGAAGTTCTCCTTTCTGGGTGTGAGGAGGTTAAGGGACTGGGTTTCGCAAATTTTGACAGTTTACGAAGCTATTTTTTGAATAAACTAGCAGAGCTGATATCTCAAAAAATTTGGAACTTGAAGAACAACTCTTCACGATGATTTGTAATTTAACAGTAATCTGATACAATCTCACCTACGCCGACACCTACGCTTTTAAAAAGCCTCCTAAAAAATCACTCAAAACGCATCTTCTCCTTCAATTTTCACCATTTTTCGTTATTTTTTTGTGTCAGGCTCCAGAGAAGCCTCACACATGATGAAAAAGCGCCCTTTTTTTCGGGATTTTGCTTTTTGCGGCCAAAAAACGAAAACAAAAATTATGGATTAATTTATGATTTAAATTGAAAGTGGACTAATTTGTTCTCTTTTAACGCTACCGAGTTAAAAATTGCTCCAAAATCCTTCAAAGTGTTTGAAATTACAAAAAAAAANTCCATAAAAAATCAGGCAGAATCACATATTAAATGTTTTGGTATCTATTAAATATCCGTATGTCAACTAATGAGTTGGTCGCGCGATTTTCATTTCTAAACTATCGATGAAATTTTTAACACTCGGTGGTACACTCGATAAGTGCCATTTGGCACTAAATATTTAAAAATTTTATGCTGGTCAAAAATTCCAAATAAAATTGTGGGTGTTATAGGCGCCATTTCTTTAGATAGTAAGAACATTTTTTAATATCAAAACGCAATTGAAGGTCAATTTTTATCTCAAAAAAAGTTGTTTTTCTCTACTTTTTGCCATTTTTAACCATTTTTCATGGGAAAAAAACTTTAATATCAAAGAAATTTTTAATAAGCAACATAAAAACAAGACTTTTTAGCGCATAACACCCGACAATGTCTGAAGTTTATTAATATCGTCTTTAAAAAAAATCTGTAGTCGAGTTTAGTTGGAAATGGATGTACCGTGAAAAGTGGTTTTTTATATTTTCCCAGATAATCAGTTATGTTAAGAAATTAAAAATATAAACGTTTGCAAGAATGGACACTTTTATTGAAGATAAAAAATAAAAGAAAAAATTTTCACAATTTTTTTTCTTTCATTTATCGCTCTGAAAAAATGTACTAATCTGCAGGACTTATGGCACCCCCTTAAGGGACTGGGTTTCGCAAATTTTGACAGTTTACGAAGCAATTTTTTGAATTAACTAGCAGAGCTGATATCTCAAAAAATTTGGAACTTGAAGAACAACTCTTCACGATGATTTGTAATTTAACAGTAATCTGATACAATCTCACCTACGCCGACACCTACGCTTTTAAAAAGCCTCCTAAAAAATCACTCAAAACGCATCTTCTCCTTCAATTTTCACCATTTTTCGTTATTTTTTTGTGTCAGGCTCCAGAGAAGCCTCACACATGATGAAAAAGCGCCCTTTTTTTCGGGATTTTGCTTTTTGCGGCCAAAAAACGAAAACAAAAATTATGGATTAATTTATGATTTAAATTGAAAGTGGACTAATTTGTTCTCTTTTAACGCTACCGAGTTAAAAATTGCTCCAAAATCCTTCAAAGTGTTTGAAATTACAAAAAAAAAAATTTTGAAGCATTTTGTCAATTATTTTTTGGTTTCTAAATTTTGTCAAAATTCAAAATAAAATATTGACATAGCCCCCAAGAGACGCCGAAGCAAAAATTGAAAAAAAACTCTCCAATGGATTGTCAAACAAGTCTTGTGCTTTTAAATGCAGTATGAGTCGAAACTGTATCTCTCAAACTAGTGGAGAAGATAGCTTTTGCCTGAGCCTCCCAAACTGACCTTTTCAAAAATTTTACTTTATGTTTTTTTCGCGTTTTTGTCCGCCGAAAGCAAAATTTTAAGTAAAGGACAATAATGAATTATGTGTGAGGCTTCTTTGGAGCCTGACACAAAAAATGAATGAAAAATGGTGAGCATTGAAGGAGAAAATTCATTCTGAGTGTTTTTAGGAGGCTTTTTAAAATCGTAGGTGTAGGTGAGATTGTATCAGATTACTGTTAAATTACAAATCACCGTGAAGAGTTGTTCTTCACGATGCAAAATTTTTTGGGATATCAGCTCTGCTAGTTTATCCAAATCTCCCTTAAAGATAAAGAGGGGGGGTAAATTATAAATGTTGTACAGCGATTTGAAGAGTTTTGAGGATCTACATTAAATAAAATGATTTAAAAAAATCTGAACGCTTTAAGATCTTTTTGGTCATTTATTTTTGGGCGTTTTAGGCGAATATGTTACATAATTTATATTCTGAAATAAGTGTGAATTACAAATGTGATGTAAATTATTTGATGATAAGTTGTTTGTAGCTCGGACTCGTTATTTCTTCATATTTAATGTTATATAATTATGACCTGACTGCTAACGAGACAATCAATCTTGGCTTTGTACGAAAGAGCGACTAGGTAAAAATTAGGAACATGAACTATGAACATGTGTATGTGAATGCTTCTGGTGGCAAGATAGGTTGAGCGTCATATTCTAGTCATTTATATCCCTTTATCACTTTTTGGTCAGAACGCGTAGTGGTAAGCAGCTCGAATCATGATTCCTTCACCTGGGTTCGATCCCCAGACTTCTCCATTTTTTGTATCAATAACTTCCAAACAATAACTCACAAAGTGGGTGGTTAACCCTGTTAAATGTGATTTTGGACATTTTGAAATGTATTTATGAGTATAACCGATATCCAATTCTCTTGTTAGATATTTTCAAGTGCTAATATCTAAACCCATTTGAAGAGCTGTCATTGCAATATATAATATATTATACATTAAATGTATTACATTTCTCAATTTCATCTCAGCGTGGCAAACATTTTGCAAAATTTCACAATT
>SCLH01000003.1:423026-456163 GCA_004367855.1 Oikopleura vanhoeffeni
TTTGGCTTTGATCCCAATTTTTGTAGTTAATTAAACATTAATTGAAATGTTGATATTCCACATAAAAGTCCAAATAAAACTTATTCCACATTCATTACATCCAGGATATTTTAACCAATATTCCATGATGATTTATCAAAACAGATGGTTAAACTGAATAAATTACATGCTGTAAAAAATAACGTATCGTTATAAATTGCCTGTCTTTACTATTCAGGAATCTAGTAAATAGCCATAAATGGGTTATTCAGGGCTTTTAAATTTAACAATGATTTATTTTTGATTGACATTAATATTGTCACATAAATTATGTGACATAATATAAATATACTATGCCGGCTGATCTAATTGCTGAGTATCTGAGAAAGTGGTATTTAAAACAATTAGAAACCGTAAATTTGCTGTCGTTTTAATTCGGTCATTCTTTAACACACATACTCAGAAGTTCAAAACAGTGACGTACTCAGCGGTGGCCATATTTGGCCACCTGACTTTAAAAAATCATATTTTTATCCAAGTATCCGTTTGCGAAAATACAAACTTTTAATTCGAAGGCTTCAACAATTATTTGATAGAAAAAAATATGAAAATATATTTTTTCGTTTTTTTACGATAATTTTTTTTATGAGAGAATATCGTAAAATGATAATTTGTGTCTAAAACCTTAAATTGAAGAAAAACGGTAATGAAATCAGTTTCACATATAAATATAAAAAAATACCGCCTGATAATTTGCCGCCGTATGTGACCTTTTGCGATATTTTTCGGCTTCTATGTCAACGGCAAAAATCCTTTAATCAAGTTTGTGCGACAAAAAAATAACAAAGAAATTTAGTGAAGGGACACGTCGCGACGCTTTGTTTGTGTCCGACTTTTACCAGGTGTTCAAAAGTAAATAGTATCAAGTAACATTATAGGTTATCGGNAATATTCCATGATGATTTATCAAAACAGATGGTTAAACTGAATAAATTACATGCTGTAAAAAATAACGTATCGTTATAAATTGCCTGTCTTTACTATTCAGGAATCTAGTAAATAGCCATAAATGGGTTATTCAGGGCTTTTAAATTTAACAATGATTTATTTTTGATTGACATTAATATTGTCACATAATATAAATATACTATATATTATTATATAAAACAGTGAATCACCTGTTTATAGAATAATTAATGCCATGCCATGCCGCGACATGCCGGCTGATCTAATTGCTGAGTATCTGAGAAAGTGCTATTTAAAACAATTCGAAACCGTAAATTTGCTGTCGTTTTAATTCGGTCATTCTTTAAGGGATATCCCTTTATCACACTTTAGTTAGAAAATGATATTTTTCCGATAATTTGAAAACTTTATTGGAAGATTTGTTAAAGTACAGCCTAACAAATTTGTAATCATACTTATGCTTTTTTGCCACGAGCTTTAACCCTCCGAGGCATATACCTTTTTGAAAGGGTAAAGTCACTTTAAATCAGCCAAAAACGATGGAAAAATGATTTAAAGAAGCTCTCTTTCGAATACATTTTAAAACTCAACAATGTAAATCTGAAAATATTACCCAAAATTTTTGTGAAAAAAAGGTTCAAATTTTATGACGAGTTGATTGGAAGGCCATTTNCGCTTAAGTCTTACTTCCGAAAAATTAACTTTTGACTCCAATCTGGAGTTGAAATTTAAAATCAGTCAGGATTTAAAAAAGTGTTCTGAGTACGATTTGCGATAAAATTAGCATCCTAGACATATTTGGAGCAAAATATTTTCTTTGGGAGTGAAATTTCAAAATATCCGATTTCGATTTTAGTATGGATAAACTGATATATGTTTTGAAAACATAAATAAATTGTGAAAATCATGCCAGAGTGATACACTTATACCATATTTGGCTTGATATTGTAAAAATAATCAAATAATTTCATTAAATCGAGAAAACTAACAATTTTTTCCTAAAAAACGTGATTTTTTCATGAATATTTTGAACTTATTTATAAATATTTTTTGATTCCCAACAGATAAAGTGAATCAGACAAACGTATTACGTAGAACGAAGCACAGCGCAGTTATGGAGATCAACATACATTTCCTGGAGCCTAACATGACGTAGTATCACGTGGTTTAAATAACCTTGTTTTTCAAACGTTTTTTTCTAGAATTAAACATAAAATTTCTGGAATATAATATATTTTTTTCAAAAGTTTAACTCTTAAACTTGATCATACATGAAAAATTGAAGGTTGATCTTATTTGAGTTTTCTGTAAACAACGCTAAAAAATGCCCTTCTATTATGTCTTGGCGGGTATTATGTCTTGGCGGAACTTTTTTTTATATGCTTCGGAGGGTCTGAAAACTTTGTAAATAATACATTACAAAGTCTAAATTATACTAGAAAATATTTTCAACATCATTTCCTAACCAAAGTGTGATACAGAGATATACAGTACTAATTGTTGGGAGCGTTTCAGAGAGGCGTAGGTTTAAGTTATGCAATACAAAAAATTAACTTTCTCGGACCGCCCCCCACGATTAGTAATTATCATTATTACTCATTTATTTGCGGCCATGGTGAGACCGTCTACTATTCTCATTGACCTCAGCAACTCAACATATATCGGGGTGCAATGATATAGCCTATTGCAAGAGAGTTGATCATCGCGACAGAACCTAGTAGCAGTCACAGTTTTCATACAGAAAATAAAGTTTGATATTAATCACAGAATTGAACATAATGGTTTTTTAAAAAACTTGACTTTACTGCTCAATCACCTTTTGGAACTTAATTATGTTTACCATCGGTTATACTTAAATAATCACATAGAAGAATGGAGAAGAATTCAGTACAAGAGGTGACTTAACATGTGACTCAGTTTTTTAAATATATGTATATAAAATCCGTATGCGTTCGTGAATTCGGCGTTACAGACGCATACACCTTAGAGATTCATTATGAATCATTCATATATTTTCAAAAGTTTTCTTGGGAGAACATGCCTGTCTCGTTAAATTCATCATTAAATGTTCAGTTTGACAATTAGGTCTTTGATAAATTTCTAAGATTAATTTAAAAATATGCCCGGTAATTATTTCCGTGAATTTATAAAATCAGTATATATCCTTTTCCCAACTGAACTCCATCTCAAAAACGTTTACTATCTCTATAGCGCGTGTTCGAATCCCANATTTAAGACGGGTTCTTATAAATTGTTTACAACTTTTTATTCAGAATTTTTAAGAAGGCTGTTAAATTTAAGCTGAAATGATTTACTATTAATGATAGAATAAAAATATATGAAAAAAATGATGACTGAATTACCATTTTAAAATTTTAGGGGCTCTAAAGTTCTTCTGTAGATTGTTTGAACATGTTCAGAGCGCTTAATTAATTTATTTATAGAAATTGTTTAGCAAGATATAAATAAAAAGGGTTTTTTCACTCATCGTTAAACTTTCCATTTTTTTCGCATGTTTAATATTTTTGATTGTTATTGAAGCCGTTTGTTGCTACCATTAGTTTGTACATTTCTCATGATTGTTAAAAATCAGGAAATATCTGAACTCTTCAACACTATTTTTGGGGAGGTATCATTCTAAAATTTAAAGATATTCTTTGATTTCTTGTCATAAAAATATTTTTGTTTCAAAATAGCATAAAATTGAATAAGTTTCAGTTTTTAATCTTTCTTTGGCGCAAATTACGTAAAGTTTGATGGTATAAAAACTTAATACTTGCACATTTGATGATAATGAAGTTTTTCGCTACTGAAGCCGAAAACGTACTAATCAAATAGTTTGAAACGCCTAGAGCTCAGACTTTGAAGCCTGCTCATTGGCTAAGACGTGGTCCCTCGAGTTAAGCGTTCAAACTATTTGAATCATGTACAATGTCCGTGTAGTACAATGTAGTACAATGTCCGTATGATATGACAATTTTTGTCAGAACGGTTGATGCATATTTGAAATATGATATTTCTTTTGTAATTCTCGAAATTGGTTCATTCAATTTTTATTAAATTTTCATAAATAAGGCAATAAAACTGTGATTTTGAATAAATGGCATTTCAAGCAAACGTGAATTATAAAGGTGGAAGGCCTTCCTCATCGGCTTAAATTAACAGGAGGCAGGGTCATGCAAGGCCGATCTATCATCACGTATCAGACATGATACTGGATGATTACTGGTTCAATGGTTTTAAATCCTTACAGATTGTTTTTCCTTGAAATATAACTTCAAAATAAAATCGATAAATGTATTTGATATTTTGTAAATAATTTTGAACTAATAAAAAGGACATAGTGTACATAAAGTGTTTCCCAGTATACATTTATGGTTATTTTTAAATAAGTCACAAAGTTATAAAACAATTGAAACTTAAGGGGGTGGTGTGAGTGATTTTTGACATTTTGGAGGCTTGGTATGGCTAAACTGGTGAAGGTAGAACATTTCTCATCTATACATATGAACGATCTATCCTTGATCTCGCGATTTCATTGGACAGTTGAGTACCGCTCCCACCAGCCATCTGGTTAATCGTGGTTAAACACGAGTCCCTCAGCCTTTTTCAAAGAAACAAGGATCCTAGAGCTTATATCGAAAAGTTGTGAAATTTGGTGGAAATCCGGAAAATTGTCTGAATCTTAGTGAATGGGAGCTATTTTTTTCGATTTTTGCCTCAGGGGTCAGCAATCTGGTTGATATGCCGAACAATGGTGTTTTTCGAAGTTTTGATGCAAGGCTTTTTCTATGGAAATGCCAGAAACGTCATTTTCGGAATATAACAAGCCCAAGGGTTGATGAACATCTATGAAGATACATTTACTAACCGTCTGTTATACCGTTATAACCGTCTGTCTTTGTATAAAGAAAGCTGAACTAACGAATAAAAACCCTTTTACCCTTTATATTATTACACAGAAATCATTGTTTGTAGTGGAGTCCTGTAGTCAGTTCGTTCTTAGATCTGGCCACAAAGAGAACTTTTTAAGAAAAATTTGTAATACAAATTTATGATACAAATAATTAACAACTTAAAAAATGATCAGAGTAGTTTAAGAAAACATTTGGACATTTCATTTACGAATTTTTTTGTTAAAAATTATGACTCATGGCGAAAATGAGTGAATACGGATATCAGCATCATATTTTCTCGTCTCGAGATCCGCCTTAATGTAAAAACGAAATAAGACAAAGATAAAAAGCGAAAATAAACGAGACGAGAAAATTTCTTCACTATGGAAGATCAAAAAATTAGGTAGGACTACTTAAAAGTTACACTTGGTCATTTATTTATCCCTTGGATGTTGGATGCAANAATCCGTTTGTAAATATCTCGTTCCGTTCTAAAAATGGCAGATGTAAAACGAGTGGATTTTTTTCCTATCTTTTGCTATGAAAAATTCAAAGGCGCAAAAAGTCTGCTAATTTAAAAAATGTATTTCGAACGAATACAAATTTTTTGATTTATTTTTAATGCATGAATAACGTGCTTTTCTGGCTAAATAACGTGCTAACTGCCCACAAGGACTTTGAATTACAACTAGAAACTTTTTTAAGCAAAGGAGTAGTTGTACCGATTAATATTTTATCGAATGATGGTAATTTTGAAAAAATACTCATAACGGTAGAATATCCGTTTGAATCTATTAAGTTTCAAGAATACAAAATACATGAACTACAACAGTGTTCTAAAATTTAAGCGAGTTTTGCACAAACTAAAATACAGGGCACTGTTGATGAAATGATCCGACAAGAAAAAATTTTATTGAAAAGACGTTTCCCAAAAATAGAGAGTAAGAGACAGGCTGTACCGCTAGCAATTGATTTTTTAGGTGCATATTTTTTTGAAAAAATACTTGAAGATTTTGGTTTTAAAACACATTAAATACAAACTTCGCGTTTGGCTCAGACTGTTCAACAACTAACATGCGATATAGTTGCTGCAAATGATAAATTTTACAGTATAAGAAATGAAGAAAAAAGTAGATTTTTAGTTGAAAAATATTTCGAGTCACTCAAATTATAAATAGCAGTACTTTTAACTGGCTCTCTTCGTGAAACAAATTTACGACACATTTTTTCCGAATACTGTCTCAAATTTCATAGTCCTTATAGTTGTTATGACTTAGTAGAATACAGTAAAAAAATTGTCCGCATTATCGATTACAGTTTTGATAAGTCTGAGACATTGAAAATACATACTGAGTTTATTGTACCACATCTGACGGAAAATACAGCAATTTTTTTCTCATTAAGCAGTTTTCAGACCAAATTTTGATACCAGGTTTTTCAAAATACCAAAAATCAGAGGAGACATTATAAAAGTACAGGCAAAAAAAAATTTTTCTCGAGAACAAAACTGTGAAAGCATTAAAGAAAAAATACTCATTTGTCAAAATCCATCTTATTTTGAAAATGAACTTTATAATACTTATGAATTTGAGTATGATATGGAAAAAACAACAAAGATGTGTTTTTTAATCTTTTTGAAAGATAAAGTGGTATTTGCAAATAAAATAGAAGGAACATTGAATGAATTTACAAATAAAACAATAACTGTTCTAGACTTTGTACTTTTTGTAGTCTTAAAACTTCAAAATCAGTTTCTTTAAAACAGCTTAGTGATGCGAAACGCGAAACGTTGCAGTAAATAAATTATTAAAAATAATTTATACAGTTCTTTAACCAGAAATTCATATTTCTAATTGAAAAAATTTCATTTTTAATTGTAAATCGGAAAATTTCAAAGTTTTTGAACATACATTTCTTTCAAAAACTTTGAAAGTTGACTTGTCAACAAATCAAACTAGCATTTTTTAAAATGACATTGTACTGAATAGTCTTTTAATAGTAAATACAAAAATAAATGTCATGAAATACATTACAATACTGTGTTTTATATCACAACTAGTCTTTGTAGCAATAGGGCTACATTTTTTAAGAGAATTTTTAGTTGAAAGAAAACGAAGAAATAAAAATGACACATTGAGCATAAAACCATTTAATTGCTATTTATTTACTAACAATTGTTTTAAGTTTGTTCAACTTGAACAAAATACAAGGTGCTAATGAAATTGCCAATGAAGTTGCTAATGAAGGAGATACCAAAATTTATAATTTTATAAAATTTAGCACATTTAACAACAAATTGGTGCGAGATGAAGAAATACAAACAATTTTGGATACAATTAAGAAAGACCTCAAAAATCTGCCATCGGCTAAAAATTTCGCCACTTNAATTTTTGCGACCAAATTGATGTTAGAAGTAAAATGTCGCCATTAAAATTTCATTGTCTGAAAACCAAATCAAAAGAACAATTTTTCAAAGGGCTCTCTGATGCCCCAGATTATCATATTAACAAACCGATTAATTTCATTAATATGCGTCTGAGTACTATTTTTGATACTCAAGGTTAGAATTTTTTCGAATAATATTAGCCGATTTTCCCGCATTGGTATTGCGTGCCAGTAACCCTGACATTTTTTTCGAGGTTTTTCTCAAATGTCTCGAATTTGGTCTAACAGACGAATTCGAAAAAATAATTACTGAATACGCGGATATAGGGTGTGATCTGACCTATTTATGGTTGTCAGCAGAAATACCTAGAGTGATTTTAAATCACAGAATTAAAATTTGTGAGAAAACTTGTCTCAGTAAGTTTCCATACATAAAGAAATTCTACACACGATAGAGACAAGTTAGAAAAACATAGAAAATACTGATTTTGTTTTGAATTTTTTCTGAACATATTTTTCTTTGTTAAAAATACAATTTTTTGATGTTTTGAAATAATACAAGTTTTTTCTATCTTTAAAATACAATTTTTTGATGTTTTTGAAAAAGTACATTTTTTTTCTATGTGTTAAATACAATTTTTTCATATTGAAAATACATTATCAAGGAAGACCCGAACTATGAAGATACATTTATTTATCGTCTGTTATACGGTTATTACCGTCTGTCTTTGTATATATAAGAAAGCTGAACTAACGAATAAATACTATTTTACCCTTAATATTATCACACAGAAATCATTGTTTATTCATCGAATAGGAAGTAGTTTTTTGAATTTCGGCCTGATTGGCTGTATATTGACAAAAAGTGCGCGAAATCGACAATTTTGAACATAAGAGTGAAAATTAGAAAATCTAAATGCCAACAAAAGATTCCTTGTATACGATTTCTGAAAACGATATTAGCAACTATGGTCTCATTTTCAACACAAACAGTGCTAAAGAGCAAAACGAAATATTTATAAGAAAACCCTATTTTTTTCTAGAATCCGCTGGATTGAAAATGAGACCATAGTTGCTAATATCGTTTTCAGAAAATCGTATACGAGGAATTTTTTGGTGGCACTGAGATTTTCTAATTCTCACTTTTATGTTCAAAATTTTCGATTTCGCACACTTCTTTGTCGATTACAGCCAATCAGGCCGAAATTCAAAAAAGTACTTCACATTCGATGTTCACCAACCCTTGGGCTTGTTATATTCCGAAAATGACGTTTTTGGCATTTTCACAGAAAAAGCCTTGTATAAAAACGTCGAAAAACATTTTTTGGCATATTAAACCAGATTGCTGACCCCTGAGGCAAAAATCGAAAAAAAGTTCCCATGCACTAAAACTCAGCCATTTTTCCGAATTCTCACCACATCTCAAAACTTTCCGATATAAGCTTTAGGATCCTTGTTCCTTTGAAAACAGCTGAGGGAATCGTGTTTAACCGCGGTTGACCAGATGGGAGTGGTACTGAACTGTTCAAAAGACTCGCGAGATCAAGGATAGATCTTTCATATGTATTTATGAGAAATGTTTAACCTTCATCAGTTTAGCCGTACCAAGCCTCCAAAATGTCAGAAATCACTCACACTACCCCTCAATGCGCTGGATGATGAGCCAAACAGTCATTATGATTCACAAAAATGAAGTTCTTCATTATATACAAAATAATTCTGGGTTTTCAGACGACAAAGTTAAGGAGGTCCGCGCATTTTCACAGATTTGCACTTTTTCATTTTTTTTTCTTGATGGGAAACTTTTTGCCACGTCAAAATTTTCGGATAAAAACTTTTTCGAACGAAAGCGAGCACTTTTGAGCTTCCTTCTTTCAATCTGTTTTTTTTTAGATCGATTATTTTTAATTTATAACTCGTCTTTTGAAAAAACACTCAAAAAATGGTAGAAATTGGTTGAAGGCGTCAAAATTGAGGTAAATTTTATTTTTATTACTTAGGAATCTGAAAAACAGTCTCGACCACTAAATTCAATTTATTATATTTGGTTTCATACTATTTCTATGTCAAAATCTAAAACTGAAAATGTACTAAAAATTCGTTAAAAAAGAAATTTTGGCACATCGTAAGAAATATTTTTTTACATGAGATGAATGACAGAAATTGAATTCGGTGGATGGGTGGGCTTTCTAATTTGGCAAGTTTAAGTGTAATAATTTTTTTTGGTTAACGAGGGACTCAACCGATTTCTCCCAAGCCGTAGTTTCGTTCCAAAAATTATGATTCAGCGTATAAAGAAGAGCAAAAAAACAAAACAAGGACATATTTGAATAAAGTTAAAGTAGCCATTCTCAATATGTTTAGCTAATGATTAAAAAAAAATCAGTTTGGAAAATTATGAACAAGAAATGAGTAAAATTTTCAAAATATTTTCAAATAGTTTCGACCAAAAATCACAAAAAAATGTTTCAAAGAGCTTAGAAAAAATATGTGGTCACCTACTGGTGGTCACTTAAATATGTGGTCACCTACCCACTTTTCTTAGGACACTTGATTTGACTCATAATGTACGCGAAAAGTTAAAGTGGCCATTTAGAAGAGTGTTATTCGTTGATTTGAAACAAATAATGAAAAAAATTTAACGAAAAATAAGGCTTTTTTTATAATGTTCGGCACTTATTTCGAAAATTTGTCGAATTCGAAAAGTTTAATTCGTACTCAAAATTTTCTTAAAAAGCAATAATTCGAAAATCTTGTGGTTACAAAAATTGCCTGGATTATGAAACATTACTTTGATGGTATATCCCTTTATCACCTTTTGGTTAGAATGCGTAGCCACAACGTTAAAATCACACGTTAAAAAGAGTAGTGGCTACGCATTCTAACCAAAAGGTGATAAAGGGATATTGAGAAAAACATATAAACCCAGTAAAAATCTTTTCATCAAGAGCCCATATCCGTATCCGAGTATTTTCTTTCTTGCATCAAAGCCTTAATAAAGGTTAATAATATAGGCTTTGTATGATAATAGAGCCCTTAAAGATATCTGGCCAATCCGAATTTCGAGCGACTTGTTTACTTTAGTATTTTTTAAGGTTTTTTTTTAAAGGGGCCACCTCTTCTCATGACGATTACGGGAAAACCATAGGTGATATCGAGAAACGGTTTTTTGCAATCAACTGCCAACTAACAAAGCTCAATGGGGAAATTTTTCTTTTTCATCGGACTACCAGT
Organism: Oikopleura vanhoeffeni; assembly: GCA_004367855.1. Lineage (NCBI taxonomy): Eukaryota > Metazoa > Chordata > Appendicularia > Copelata > Oikopleuridae > Oikopleura > Oikopleura vanhoeffeni. The sequence continues at coordinate 433,487 of SCLH01000003.1, forward strand.
TTACCGGTAACCGGAAATTTATTAAATAGGTACTTTCAGTATAAAATTTGAGAAAAAATACGAAACTCGTTTTTTCTTCCAGGAATTCATCAAAAATATAGTTCAAGCAGTAAATGTGTAGACAATCGTGGTATAAGGATAAATAAACAAAAAAATTTACAGCGTGAGTTTTTTCGATTTCTCCTCTTTTTTACCCAGACAGGTAGACAGCCAGAGAAATTTATAATCTAAGCTGTTATTTGAAGCCAAACTTTTTCTGTTAGAAAATTAACTTACCGACTGATTTAAAGAAAAAAAACCTTGGGCTCATCGAGATTCGAACCTACCAAAAAAATACATTCCGATTTATATCCGGTGAACCGGATGTCAAATTAACTTAATAAAATTTCTCCATTGGGCTTTTTTNTTTTTGCAATCAACTGCCAACTAACAAAGCTCAATGGGGAAATTTTTCTTTTTCATCGGACTACCAGTTCACCGGTAACCGAAAATTTATTATATAGGTATTTTTAGTATAAAATTAGAGAAAAAATACGAAACTCGTTTTTTCTTCCAGGAATTCATCAAAAATATAGTTCAAGCAGTAAATGTGTAGACAATCGTAGTATAAGAATAAATAAACAAAAAAATTAATTTACCGACTGATTTAAAGAAAAAAATCCTTGGGCTCATCGAGATTCGAACCTACCAAAAAAATACATTCCGATTTATATCCGGTGAACCGGATGTCAAATTAACTTAATAAAATTTCTCCATTGAGCTTTTTTAGTTGGCAGTTGAATGCGAAAAAACGTTTCTCGATATCGACTATGGTTTTCCCGTAATCGTCATGAGAAGGGGTGGCTCATTTAAAAAAAATACCTAAGTTAACTTTTTCGGATCATATTTTAATTCAAAACCATTGCAGTTTCAAAATTTTTCTATCTTTTCGCCAATTAATTATATCTTTATCTTTTGTGGTTCTTGAGATAAAGCAATGTTGTCAACCCAAAATCGTGGACCTGGAGAAATTGAAATGCGTCTTGATCTTGAAAAATAATTAAATATAAATTTAAACGCTTTTACCAGAGTATATTTCGGATTTAATTCATGTGTCAAAAATTAAAAATTCATACAATCAAAAATAATTTCTTTGATTTGAATTTCAAAAGTGCCTTTGATTCTGACCAGTGCTTTTCTGGATGGCCCTTTCAACTACTCAAGAACTCCATCGGATGAGGCGTTTCCAAAAACCGAAATATAAACGATGTGGACAGCCTATTCAGGCACTTGTTGGGAAAAGAGTTTACTCTAACTTCAGCGTAATTCATTCCAAATTTTTAAATCGGTTTATTTAACTTGGGATTAAATTGTTCATCGAAGTTCTAAATAATGCGGGTTTTGGTGCTAAACAAATTTGTCTAAATAATCATCACTTTCATTTTTATACGTTTGTTTTATTTGGTTTTTTATACAAGAGTAAATATAACAAAACAAATCGGAAAACCCGATACAAATCGTGTTTTCCGACAAAGAATTAGAAAAGTTTTTTACAGGGATTGGTTGTACTGGTAGACTTCAAATGTTTTTTTTTCAAAATCCAACTTGAATTAACACCCCCGCGCGCCAGGGAGTTAAAAAGTTACAGATTTTAACGAAAAAGTGGAGATAAAGCATTTTATATGTTCTCTTAGTAAGCAAAATCGTATGTTGTTGGGAATGCAGATTGTTCTCCAAGGCAGTTAATGCTGAAAACTTCGAAAGTATATTTAACTCCTGCGAGGCCATCCATCAACAATGTCAAAGTGCCTTCTACGGTTCCTAATGGACTAGGTTTCACAACGTCAACTAAAATATTATTTTAAAATCCTGCTTCAAAATCCTCGAACGATTAATTCTCTTTTTGTGCTAAAACATGACGAAAAAATTCGCATAAGTCGAGAATTAAAAACACATTTTGAAAATTTGGGATTCACAAATTTGGATTGTATGATTTTTACACGCTGCAAAATGGGGAGATCAAGAAAAAGTTATGAATACAATATTTTTTCAATCCTTTAAAAATACCCGACAAATTAAGAAAAGACACTTTTAAAGTGTCCAAGTCCCTCATTGGTCGACGAATTAGAGTGCGACCAATCAGGAACTTATAACCAAATAAGAAAACTATGCGCAAGGAAATAGTTTTTACAAAATGTTTCAATATAATAAAACTACCGAGAGATGTCCAAAGTTTATTGTAATTGCATAATCAACACAAAATGTCATTAACGCAATAGGTTATTGCCAATAACCTCAGAGTAAGTAAAAAAATAATCTTTTTTCAAAAGAAATATATGAGGGAAAAAAAAATTTCAAAAAATTTTCTAATAAGAAATATATATTTTCTCGAATATAGACCCTCCTTATATTCACAATAATAAAAAATGATAATCACCTGGTTCCCCACTAGTAGCATTGACCATATGAGAAATGTCCATAAAATAGTTATTTCCAGAAGATCCCATATCCCATTCAACCAATAGATAGGAGCTTGAATCAATCTGCTCCAATGTGACCTTGATTCCCGTTGGTGGAAGTGGTTTGGCTCCCTGAAAGATCAATTAGTTCACATATTTCGTATTGAAAAGGTCTGACTGCTCATTAATATTTTGATTTTCTTCTATTTTCACGGTCTTACATAAAACTAAGGTGATCTAGGATTTTTTTAATTTTACCCTACCTAGTGATGAAAAAATTACTCAAATTTATCGCTGCGTGAATTTTAAGTTGGTGCGAGCAAAACTTTCACAAAAAAATTGAGCTCAAATATTAAAAAAGGGTGCGAAATAATTTTTTTAAATTTGAATGGTAAAATTACCTTTTCCAAAATAACTCCTTGATCGGCACAGCATTCTTGAGTATACAAATCATATAATTTGGTATCACAACATCCATGAATAGCAGAATGATAAGGAGTTCCAGCAATTCCAGTAGTTTCCAAAAATGGACAACACATGTTATTAGGCAACATTGATGGATTGTGTCCGCCGCCAGCTAACAAAAATATTTTAGGATTTTAGGACGAAATAAATATATTTGAAAATAACGTAAATTATTTCAAACTGAAAATTTATCTCCAATTTTTTATGAAATTTAAAAATTTAATTTTTGTATTCCGAAGTTTTTAAGACATCAACTCAAAATTTCTACTGGAAATTATTTACAAATTTAATGAAAAAGAAATACTACAACCAACTAGCCATTGTCTGTTAAGAAGGTTTGGGTTTAAAATGTTGCGAAATTGCAAGCAATTGGAAATTGGAAGTTCTGGTGTGGCGAGTTTCACGACAAACGTAACGTTATAAATAGATACAGCTAGTCTTGAGAATTCAAAAAGTGAAAAAACAAACTCTGGTGTTGAAATGTGATCAAATTCTGAGCATAATTCCATCATTAATTAACTTTTTACTTGTTCATCTAGTGATTTGCTAAAATTATGCAGGTAAAAGATAGTTTTGATGATCTGAATAGGACTTTCATTAGCAATTTTGGAAAAAAGTGTAAAATCGAAGAGCATTACTTTGATAATTAGTGAGTTTTTCATCATCGATACAAAACTTTGTTTAAAATTATCGAAAAGTTATTAGATCATTAGCAAGGAAACATAAGTTAAAATCAAATGCATTTTGAAAATGCTTCGAGTCTTTCAACATTCAAAATAAATTAATTTGGTTCGAAAAAAAATTCTTCCCGACATCTTAAAGCTTTGTGAATAAAAAGCAATGGCATTTTAAACTTTTGATCTAAAACCATTTTAAGTTTACTATGGCTAAGAAAGAATCAATTAACAAATTTTCGAGCTGAATCGGCTATTTAGAAACCCTGAAAAACGTTATTATGAAAAACAGCACCTGAAAATTGAAAAAAATACATTTTTGTCTTGAAACGTTAACTTTAAAAATATTAATTTCAACTTTCAATAAAAAAATTGAAAAATGCTTAATTGATCAATCTCAATAATCTGAAATATCTTGTGAATCTAAACTTACAGTAAATGCAGTAAAGATAGGAAGTACTATCCGACATTTGTGCTTTAGCTCCTCCAGTGGCGATTGTCATTAAAGAAAAAAGTTTCATTTTGATTAAAATCTATAAATAAAATGTTAAATTCTCTAAAATTCTCTTTGAAGGTAACTTTACCTTTTCGGACTTGATTTGGAAATTTGTATTTTGCGAAGTGACTGTGCTGAAAAGGCGACTCTGAAAAAGGCGACCTCCTTAGCGGCCAGTGTCAAAACCTGAAAATTGGGCTAGTACCATACGGCGTCTAATGGTGGTGGTGGTGCTGCTAACAGTCTCTTCAATGAACAATGCCTGAGGCAATATCAGGGTCACATCTTTTTATTAAATTTATTTTGTGATAATTTAGAACATAAATTGGTAGCTAATCGGACAAAAAACGAATTATTCATCGAAATTATTCGACGAAATCGAAAGTTTTTTAGTATAATGTTGCTCTTTTTTGTGGAAATTCTGCAGAAAATTATCTTTCCAATAATGTAAATGACACTTTTTGTCATTTTTTCAGAGATTTAGGTAAAAAATACTCGGTTAAATTAAATTTTTAGGATCACAAAAAACTTTATTAATATTTGTTTCAAATTTTAAAACTTATTAGACGTTTACCAGGAAATGACAAGATGTGATTTAAGTTATTTTGAAAATTTCCCAGTTGGTCAAATTTAAAAAACGAGTTGTGAATATCTACAGTATGTTAAATTTCAGTTAGCGACGGATCTTCGAAAGCAACTTATTGAAACACATGCTGATTTGCTTAAAAGTGAGATAGAAAAAAATCATTACACGATTATTAAATGCGAGGCAATCATTATGTGTATGATCAGCCGGATTTTGTAGCTTTGTAGCTAATTAATATATGACATTAAGTAAGTATTCACAAAGCTTGAGGGTGACGGGAAAACTCAAAAACATTTAATTTGAGCAAATCTAAAAGCACTTTAGGAATTCCTTAAGGAATTTCAGCCAACGTAGAACGTCGAAAATTAACGTTATTAATATGCAAAATCTGGGCAACCATTAGACATGGGTGGTTTCTAGTTAAACATTTTGAACGTTTTTGTGGTAGGATTAACGTAATATAAGGTTGAAATAAGAGGATTACCGACAGAATCGCAGCGGCTTTTTATAGGCGGGAAAACATGCGTAGCGACGTAACATATTCCATGTATATTTTATTTCAAGATAAAAATTGCAAATTGTAAGAAATATTCGGTACAGTCCCTGACCCCTTAAAGCGCATTTTAATTTTTCAAAATCTGTCGCTTTAAGGGGGTTGTGGGTGTAAAGAATGCATGAGTGGAACAAAATAGTTTATATATTCTCTAGAACCCGTCAATAACAATAATTTGTTCTTAAAAGTAATGGAATAATAAGTGGGTAGTTTTNAGTTATTTTGAAAATTTCCAGTTGTCAAATTTAAAAACGAGTTGTGAATTCTACAGTATGTTAAATTTCAGTTAGCGACGGATCTTCGAAAGCAACTTAATTGAACACACATGCTGATTTGCTAAAAGTGAGATAGAAAAAAATCATTACACGATTATTAAATGCGGGCAATCATTATTGTGTATGATCAGCCGGATTTTGTAGCTTTGTAGCTAATTAAAATATGACATTAAGTAAGTATTCACAAAGCTTGAGGGTGACGGGGAAACTCAAAAACATTTAATTTGAGCAAATCTAAAAGCACTTTAGGAATTCCTTAAGGAATTTCAGCCAACGTAGAACGTCGAAAATTAACGTTATTATATGCAAAATCTGGGCAACCATTAGACATGGGTGGTTTCTAGTTAAACTTTTGAACGTTTTTGTGGTAGGATTAACGTAATATAAGGTTGAAATAAGAGGATACCGACAGAATCGCAGCGGCTTTTATAGGCGGGAAAACATGCGTAGCGACGTAACATATTCCATGTATATTTTATATTCAAAGTAAAAATTGGCAAATTGTAAGAAATATCTGTACAGTCCCTGACCCCTTAAAGCGCATTTTCATTTTCAAAATCTATCGCCTTTAAGGGGGTTGTGGGTGTAAAGAATGCATGAGTGGAACAAAATAGTTTATATATCTCTTAGAACCCCGTCAATAACAATAATTTGTTCTTAAAAGTAATGGAATAATAAGTGGGTAGTTTTTATTCGACGTTTCGGCTTAGCAGCCATTTTCAGTGTAAGAGAAATGGAAGAGCAGAATTCGAAAGTTGATTTTTTTGAGCACGAAATCAGATTTCAAATATAAAGCGAAATTACAAATTTTGAATTTTAAAGGTGCGTTTTTTCGCGAAACTTAGTAATCGAGCCTCAGATGAAGTACATAGTTATAGCTCGATCATGTTATAGAGTTGTCTGGAATAATACAGACGCACAGAAATGTTAAACAATCTATTGCGGAACCTGAATATTCAGAGATGGTTTTCTCAGTGTTATAAGCAGCCTTCAAATGTTTTTCGAAAGCTTTTGTAATGTAGGTTTTTTCTACGATTGAGAAATGGCTTTCGAAAAAATTTCGTTGGATAGACTTTGGTGCGTTGTCTGGTTCAACACTATATTTAACTTAAGAGTACCCATCTGAGGCTCGATTACTTAGTTTCGCGGAAAAACGCACCTTTAAAATTCAAAATTTGTAATTTCGCTTATATTGAAATCTGATTTCGCGCTCAAAAAATCAACTTTCGAATTGTGGTCTTCCATTTCTCTTACACTGAAAATGGCTGCTTAGCCGAAACGTCGAATAAAAACTATCCTTGATAAAAAAATATTATAATTTTATGTCTCAAACCACTGCAATATAAAGTGGGTAGTATGAATGAGATGTATGATTGGTTCAAAATAATAAATATGTAATAAAGTGGTTTGATTGTTCGAGGCTTTTAGCGTGGGCGTTTGATTCTCTTCTCATCATACACGAAAGTTTACCATCAGCTAATTAATTATTAACAATGAATCTGTTTTTCACGCATTAAAACCACAGAGAATAATTTTTTCAACTATTTTCGAGAATGTATGGCACATTTCATATGATTCTTAAATATTCTGTTTTATTCAATTTGAAACAAAAATTGACCCGAGATTATTCAGATTTTGGAAGAGAATTTCTAAATTTTTATTTTTACCGTTTAAAATCAAGGAAGATTTTTGTTGTATTTCTTTTTAGGTAATCATTTAAACGACGTTGTTACTTTTATCGAAATATTGTTTTATTCAATTTATCAAAAATGATCGAGATTTTACAATTTTTGTCTTAATTGAGAACTACCGGTGAGCCATCCTTTACAAGAATTAAAACATTTACTTGCAGTGTGACAGAGAGGTTTTAGTCTCCCGTATTTTTTTCTCATTTATTCTTATCTGCCCGTTATCGACCCCTTAAAGGGGTCAGAGGGGATTAAAGGCGCTTTAGGGGTCGATGCATTTTTTTAGTGAAAAACAACTTTTTATAAAATTTTTGTAATCAGCCGACGATTTGCTTCAGATCAGAGTGAATTTATTATCAGTGATTGCCTCAAGGCTTAATGCCAGTTTGAAATGTCAAAAAAATATTTTTTTTTAGTTTCATATAGCTGAAATTATTTAAAATGAATTTAATTCCGGTAAGACTGGCAAAAACAGATGATAAAACACCACGGAACTCAAAGTTTTCACACCTGTGATTTGACAAATTTTGTCAGGACGTTTGATTAAATTGCCAGGACGTTTTAGTAACTGTCAAGACGTTTGATACATATGTTTTTTTGGCTTTTTTATTGAATTTTATGAAAATAAGCAAATTAAAATTGTGATTTTCATGAATGGTTGTCCAAGATTGAAAAAAAAAATTATTGAGCACAATTTAAAAACTTAACTTTTGAAATTTTTTCTTTGAAGAGAATTTCTGGTGAATTTGTTTTACAGCTTAAAACCCCTTTCCTATACATCTAAAAATTAGCCAACGCTAAGCTAGGGTTTATTAATAAGTACAGTAAAGACATATTTTGACGCACTATACATGATATCCCCTTTCACACTATGAGTGAGTTTGGTCCATGCACTAAAAACCAACTACGTTTATAGACACGGACCAAATCTCACTCATAGTTGTGAAAAGAGGATATAAATTTCCAACTAAGGTACCAGTCAGGCCGTTTGTTGGTTAGACGTCTGAGTAACTGTCAAGACGTTTAAGTCATGGTTTGTTAGTGAAATACCGGTGTCATTTAAAACTTTTCAAAAACATTTTCGTTTTGCGTATTTCATTGACGTTTATGTTACAATTATTTAAAACAGCCGATTTTAGGAATACCTGAGACTCCGCATTAAGCAAATAAATACACACTTTTTGGCGGGAAATCTGATATTCAACAATTATATGATGATATCAATTTATCTACGATAATATGGGAAAAAAATGCATAATTTTTAAAATGCGCTTTAAGGGGACAAATTTTTTTTCTCGAAATCTGTCGCTTTAAGGGTCATAGGGGATTAAGCGCGCTTTAAGGGGACTACTTTGAAGGGGTCAGGGACTGTATTAGTAAGTTTCGCAGAAAATTCATTTTTAACGGCCAAAAAGGTAAGCCTTAACAATTCCGAAAAAAATGCAATAAATACGATCATGAGACATAATATCATCTTTTCAGAGAAAGAAAAGACGTTTTCGAATACCTCATATACAGTGGGTGTTGCCCATTGGTCTCACTAGTCCGATTTTTTAATTTGATACATGTATTTTTCTGAAAACTTAAACACGTTTTTCGATAGTTTGTTCTAGATTAAAAATTTAACAATCATATTGTGAAATTCACATATATATTAATTTTTTATAATTTATCAAAATTATGGGCAAATCGAAAAAATGCATATAAATTATCAAATTTCAGAGTTTGCCCATTGGTCTCAGAGGTCTGAAAAAATCAAATTTGCGAAAAAGTTGTTGCCCATTGGTCTCACTGTGCTGGGTCACTGTTGCCCATTGGTCTCACCCACTGTTATAATATTCTGGTTGAGCTAACGATAATAAAGCACAAAAAATAAACTAACTTACTACTTTCGTGAGTTATATTGACTTCAATCTTCGGGTTATGCTTACTTACTTTTGGCCAGCTTCAGAGGAACCCTGTGGCGGGATAACTGTACCGGGAGCGGCGGTTGAGGTTGCGTGAAGGTAGCGCCGGTCGACAGTGGAGGAGCTGGCGGCGGTGGCGGTGGAGTTTAAGGCAGCGGAGGGAAGACAGGGGTGATGGAGACGGCGGCAGGGGTGCATGGGAGCTGGAGGTCGACGGCGGGGAAGTGTGCCAGATGTGGACGGTTCGGATCGAACCTTTCCACACTGGTTCTGCCAGTCTTTGGGCGTGATCTAATAAAAAACTTTATGTTATTTCAGGAATTTTTATAAAAACATTTAAATAAAACTATTTTGCGACGACTACCTCCTATACTTACTGCTTGCCCAATCGTTCCAGATCACCGATTCTGGCCCGGAATTTCTCGAATTTCGTCCATCACGGCCTCGAGTCGATCGTATTTTTTTCGTCGCCGCCTTCCACGAATCTGCCTTTGACACCCATCAAGGTTATGATGGGGTGTCGTCCTCAGCAGATCCATGAGGTGCTTTTTTGTCAATTGAATCTGGGCCAGTCGCGACCCAAAGCAGCAAATGCTGTGGCGCTGATTCCCACTTCTTTGACACAGATCTTGAAAATTAAATTAGTTTTTGCTAAATTTAAGGGCGTGGGAATGGGGGTTATCACATTTTTTTCGACTACTATTCACAAATTATACCTTTTTGTTGCAATTTGCAGGCGTTGCAGCACCATTCATCGATATTCGAGTATAAAAGCCCATTTTTTTTAAATAAATTTCTCTAATTTTAGCAAATGATCGTGAATTAAAGAATAAAAAAACAAATTAATTTCTTCTAGAAAGTTTATTAATAGGGTTAGAGTCAGGGTTAGGATTAGGTTAAGCTAGGGTTAGGCTTGTTGTTAGGGTTAGGGCTAGGGTCAGGCTAGGGCTTGTTTAGGGTTAGGGCTTAGGGTCAGGGCTAGGGTTAGGAATTAGGCTAGGGCTTGGCTTTATTGTCGGATTATACGATTCTATGTAAGTTTTTTTTAATACTACTATAAGCCTAAACTATTTCTGCAAGAATTTTTTAATCTCTAGATTCTGTACTTTGTACAGTATTTTTACAGACTTCGAAACTTTTATTTGTTGTAAAACATTAGCATGAGAGTGCGAAGCGATACGTAGCAATAAATAAATATTATAAATAACTAACTATATTAGTTCTTTTATTTCCTCTGCACAGTCGAAAATTTCTTAAATATTCAAAGTTTTTTTCATGAAAAAGTGTGAAAATTGGCAAAAAGTAGAGAAAAACAGCTTTTTTTGAAATAAAATTGACCCTTAAAATTGCTGTTTGATATAAAAAAATATACTGACTATTAAACAAAATGGCGCCTAATTACACCATCATTTTATAAGGAAATTTTCACAACCATAAAATTTTTTAAAGATTCAGTGCCGAATGGCACTTATCGAGTGCACAGTCTAGGGTTAAAAATTTCATCAACAGTTTCAAAATGATAATCGCGGCGACCTACCGATTAGTTGACATACGGCGATTTAATAGATGCAAAACATTTAATATGTGATTATGCATTTCTTTATGGAGAGTTCAAAAAAACACGAATAAAAATTTTCGACTCATTTGGGTAAAATTTTTTTAATTTTTCTTAAAAAGTCGATAAAAAAATAAAAATTTTATGATTTTTCAAACAGCGGTCAGAAAATGATGTAGGAATCCATGAAAAAAGTAAAAGTGGCTATTTTTTCTGGTTTTTACCCACAGATTTCAGTCATCAAAACAAAAAAAATTTGGAAAAAATGCGGAAAATTTTCATAATGCTTTCGATTTTTTTTTCAAATTTTTTACGATTTCAAAGATGAAAACCCGAACTCAAATCTTTCCTAAAATGGATCAAAATTGATTTTATTGAAGCTTAAACATATTTAAATCGGTTCAGCTACTATAATAAGCATGAAATAAATATACTGACTTACTATTTCGTAAGTTATATTGACTCCAGGATGCCGGGTTTATGCCACCCCATTAAGGGGGTACTGGTCGCTGGAATTGAATTTTCTTGTTGAAATCTTGGCCAACCAGGGCTTTAAGGATATTATTGAGATTAGCCCAGTTTGTGGATCTAGTCTTTAGCTTGCATGAGAAATATGTCAAAACTTTTTTGTGGGCACACACTCCCTGACACATTAGTGATACAAAAGGACCCAAGCCAAAATGGTAAAACTATCTCCTCCCACCTGTTTATGTCGAAATTATCTGAAATTTTAACATAACTTGTAAAAGTGGTAGGCAAAACTTAATCTTGGTCAAAATTTATAATTTCGCTTTATTTTTTCTATTATATGGCAGAAAACCACCGTTTTTGACATTTATCCGTCGAAAAAACTATCTCCTTCTGGAATTTTCTTCAACTCATTCATTTTTCTTAGCTGTCTTATACAATACGAACAATAAACTCGGTCATTTTTTGTATTTTGAGCTTAAACTGGAAATATGATTTTATTAAGGACCCACGAGAAATTTCGAAAAAAAATGCTTCGATTTTTTGTGAGTAAGCTCAAAGAAATCTTACTGAAACACTGATCAGAAAGTTGGCTTACGTCAAGGTGATATTTGAAGTTTAGTGGTTAAATTAAGCAAACCTTATTTTTGAACTTCATTTCAAAAAAATACTTAGAAAAAAAACCGAAAAAACGCGAAAATTTCGAAATTTTTTTTGATGATTTGGTCGGTAGTGCACTTTGTTATCACCCCGGGTCATTTTGTGAGCATTTATATTGCCCCTAGGGCCTCATAAAACCAGCGACCGTACCCCCTAAAAAACGTTAAAATTAGATTTTAAGCAATTTTTTATATAATTCGGCGTTTAGCCAAAAAAACTCATCCGATTTCAATCCTAGATAGCTCAAAATCTGAGCACAAATATCTTGTGAATGATAAAATAACAATTGGTTCGAATCTGACCTTCTTACCTATTTTTTTGATGAAAAACTAATAACTGAACAAATTTCAGTAGCTTGGAAAAAGATAAAAATAGTCTCCAATGGACCATTTTTTTTATTTTATTCTTCACAATATATTTGTGCTCAGTTTCAGTTATCTAGAATTGCAATCGGATAAGTTGTTTGCAAACGCCGAATCATATAAAATTTAGGCTAAAATTCTAGTAAAAACGACCAGGAAGTCTCGTAATAGATTAATATGATTAACTACAGCGTGAGTCTTTTGGATTTCACCGTTTTTACCCAGGCGGCGAGACAGCCCAAATCTTGGCAATTTTGGCTGTCTACCCGCGCTGGGTAAAAAAACGGAGAATCGAAAAGACTCACGCTGTAGTCTTTGAAAAAATAGATGAAAAATCAGATGAAAATTTTAATAAATCAGGAAGAAAAGGAGAATCACTTTTGATATTGAATTCTTGCCTTTAGAAAAAGGAGGTCCAGTCGGAACATTTTGTCACCTTCTTGGTGATCCGACTAATCTCATCTGATAAGGCGGCCGTTATTTTTACTTTTATATCCTAGACTTAAATCGGCGTGAAAAACCTTAGTATAACAAGTCATAGAAATCTCTGGAATAATAGTTCATTTTTTTTTGTGAACATATATTTTTCTTATAAGTCGATTTTTTCGTCCTAAATTAAGAAAAAAATTCAACTCTCACATAAGTTGAAAAACTATAGCAAAAAATGACAACGATCGTTCCAACGATTTTTCTCCTAAAAAATGCGGTAGAAAACGATTCTCCTCGGGGTCAAAATTCATAGAATAGGTCGATGGCATTTCTGGTTCAAAAGATATAGACTGCCTATAGATCCCACCGTCTTTAAGCCACAATTTAAATTTTTTGCATTCTGAGAAAATGAATACCCTCGAATGCCAAACAATAATTTACCGTTGATACTCGCGCGTTTAAGCGCTTTTTGCATGGTCGATCATTCTTCAGCTTCATTTCTCAGAATGCCAAAAATAAAAAAAAATGTAAATAATATTAATTTTTTATTTCAAACTAGAAACTTTAACTTTATGGAGAGGGGGGTAGTATTTTCATGAGAAAACACGATTTTTGTGTTATTTTTTGAGGACGCATATCTGAAAGACTACACATATTTGTACCCAATTTTTAAATACAATGTAATATTTGAAAATAAATCTCACACCTGGAATTTATATTAAGATCACTGATTTCTCGGCCAATCAGAAAGACCTTCAAAATAGAGTCATATTTTTTCGCAAAAACCTATGTTTCATGGAGTTTTGAAGTTAGGAAAATTCTTTGTATCTTTATTGACCACAAATACGAACGCAGGTCTGTTTACTATCGTTTTTGTCAAATTTTGAATTGAATTTGCCTCCAGATAGCCAAAAAAACGTTTTTGAGCTGATTTTGAGACGATTTGAATAAGGAATTTCAAAAGTCAAAAATCGGTTTCAATGTGTTAAGGCTCTCTTGTAGAGAATTTTTTTTCTGGTCATTTAAGACGAAGGATTTTTTTTGTTTATGAAAAATTTTCAAAAAAAAAATCGATTTTCGCTCAAATTTTCGATATTTTTACAGGGTGTCATGAAGCCAGTTCTAGCGCCTCTGTATGAAGAGTTAAACCGGTAATTTTTTGGCAGGTGAAAATTAATTGTTTTTAGGAAACCTGTATTTTTGACTAGGGCTAGCAACCACGTGGTCGACCTCAAATGACCGGTCAAAGTTCAAGGTCAAGCTTAAGTTCATCGTAGAGACTTCAAAATTACTCTCAAAGGAACGGAAGAGTCAACTTCTCTAGTGAAAGTATTAGCAACTATGGGTCAATAATGTGACTGAAAAGTCGCTAGAGAGCAAAAACTGGTCAAAATTGAGATTTTACAAGGGGTGCTGAAGCCAGTTCTAGTGAATCCGTAATAAACGAGCTAAATAGCTGATGTTCGCCAGATGAAAATTTATCGTTTTTCATCAAATTGTTTTTTGGGCTAGGGCCTGCCAAAATAACCGCTTTAACTCTTCATACATAGTCGCTAGAACTGGCTTCAGCACCCCTTGTAATACTCAAAATTTGACCAGTTTTTGCTCTCTAGCGACCTTTCAGTACATAATTGACCCATAGTTGCTAATACGTTCATCAGAAAGTCGACCCTTGCGATTCTTTGAGGATACTTTCGGTCTATACGATGAACTTGAGATTGACCTTGAGGTTGAACCATGTTTTCTCTCTAGCGACTTTTCAGTACATTATTGACCATAGTTGCTAATACTTTCACTAGAAGTCGACTCTTCCGGTTCCTTTTGAGAGTATTTTGAAGTCTCTACGATGAACTTGACCTTGAACTTTGACGGTCATTTGAGGTCGACCACGTGGTCGCCAGCCTTAGCCAAAAAAACGGGTTCCTAAAAAACGCTTAATTTTCACCTGCCAAAAAAAATTACCGGTTTAACTCTTCATACGGAGGCGCTAGAACTGGTTTCATGACACCCTGTAAAATCTCGAAAATTGAGCGAAAAAATTGATTTTTTTTTGAAAATTTTTCATAAACAAAAAATCCTTACTCTTAAAATGACGAAAAAAATTCTCTACAAATAGCCTTAACACATTGAAACCGATTTTTGACTTTTGAAATTCCTTATTTCAAATCGTCTGAGGGTCTCACGCAAAAACCTATTTCGCTCTTGATTTTTTTTTGGTAGCACATTTCAAACTTGCATGAATCAAAAAATACATAAAATATTTCCGTATAAAAAGAAAATAAATTGGTTCAAATTGTTTTCAATCTTTGAAAATCTAAATCGTCTTGAGAAAGTTACTTTGTTCAATTAATTTTTGCTTCAAAATTTTATTCAAATACAGCAAAACCCAATTTTGTTCTTCAACTTTTTGTCAAACTTTTTTTCCCAAGTACAAAAAAAACATATTTACTTTGAATATTTGCTATAATTAATGTCAATTTTTTTAACGGTAGCAAAGAAATAAGCAAAAAGTGTGGAATTCGTACAGCGTACTTATCCGTCTCTGGCTAGTGAAATTTGAACAAAAATTCGTTTTTAAAAAGTTTTGCTGAAACTTTGCTATTACATATTCATTCTAAGACTGAGAATCTTAGTTTTAACTAATTTTTGTGGTATTGCCAATTTTGGATTTAAAAACGGAGTTTTCAGGAGCTTCACTGAACTATGAAGATAATAATTGTCAGAAAATGGGACTGATTATGCATTGCATAGTCTTTCTGGACTTTTATGGTTAATTAATCGGGATAATTATTGATTATCAACAAGGTTCTATAGCTAGGTCTACCGATAAAAAAGGACAACCGAATAACCATGTTAAACCATTCACCTTTAATTATAAGTCTAACAGACCGACAAGGACGGAACACAAAAAAACGTTACATATTCAAAATGCTCCAACAAAAAATCCTGGTTACTATACGTCACTTCCCTTCAACTTGACAAGGTACATATCATTGACAAGATCAGTTGAGTATATACGGTATTTGCTGGGGATTTCATGCCACTTTTTCAGCCAATATGTTATATTTAATTTGGCTTTTGATAACGACTCATCCGATGGAGTTCTTAGATAGCTGGAACTGAGCACAAATATTAGGAAAAAAATGAATTAACAAAAAAATGGTCCGAATCAGACCATAGTTTCCAATATTTAACAAAAACTGATAATTAAACAATTTCAGTAATCTCAAAATCAAATAAAAAAATATCCTTATCACTAGATATTTGTGCTCAGTTTGAGCTATATAAAAACTTAATTGGATGAGTCGTTTTCAAAAGCCAAATTATATAAACATTTTGGCTAAAAAAGTGGCATAAAAGCCTCAGCAAGTACCGTTATAGATATTAATCAGATAATCTCATACGAATTAATTACAGTGTGTAAGAAGTTGAAGCACACATACAGCTCTTGCTGAAAGTGTGTTCTTTAACCACTCAGATATGCTTAAAATTATTTGTGCTCCAACGTCTCACCCATTAAATCTTATTCCACCTTCGAAATGATTGTATCTGAGATTTATATTCTGGGCCGGTACATTCGCTAAATAACTGAGCTACAGAAGGTCCTTTTTTAATATCAATTATCATGAAAACTAAAGATTATAGCAACGTAGCTCAGTTTTTATATCAAAATTACGGTAACGAATTTTTTCTTGTTTTGCTAATCCCGGTACAAAAACTAAATAAATATATGCATCTCCGACCCGATTGCACATCGGAAATTATGCAGAATGCGTGTAGATGATTGGCCGAGGCGAATTATTTTTCCTTCTGTATATAAGTTTGCATATAAATTTCAGCCAATCAGCCAACTGCATTATTGTTGCCAGATCAATCAATATTTGAATCAGGCTTCACGCCTGCATTCGAGGTGGAGATCCATATTAATTATTTTAGCTCATCCAAGAATTTTAACTGCGCTGATTTGAGAAAGGGTTTTCGGACCTTGAAAATATTTGTACCTTTTATTATCAAGTTGTCTGTTAAAACATCAACAAATATCAAATTTGTACATGAGATATACTGGAGGCTCTATATCGCCGAATGTGCAACTATTGCCGAAAAACCTAGGCAGTTCCACGATTTTTGTCTAAAAATTCTTCACCGAAAGTGCTTATATCGTCGAATCGCCCACGCAATATGATGTTTTTATTACAAATTGTTTCGAGTTCTTCATGAATGATGGCATTATTAAAGATTGAATTTCCAAAATCTACTCTTTTGAATTTTTGTTTCAATCTGTTTGGCGAAGGACTTCATTCTACGCATGATGAATGAAATTTTCGATATCACTTCATTTAAAGCTATTATAAAACTTTTGATAAAATAGATTTTTTTGAGACGATTTGAAATAAGGAAATTCCTTTTGAAATTCCTTATTTCAAATCGTCTGAAACTATTCAAATAATGACGTCATTTTGAATGCCTACGCGATTTCATTTATGAACAACAAACTTCATCTCTGTCTCCATATCGCGGAAAGTGCCAATATCCAAATATTCATATCAAATAGCAAAAAAATTTAGGCGATATTGCTTTGCTGTAAATATTTGAAACTTCATGGAAAATGACGTTCATAATAAACCAAGTATTTTTTTACGAATGATTAAATTTGTCAAGTCGGTTTGAAAAGAGAGTTTCTTAGCGTTCCCTGACGAAGTTTCCTTGTAGAAAGTAACTTTTTTGTCGTTTTGTCATAGTTATAATTTATGGTCAATGGTTTAACATGGTTATCTACTGTGCTATAAATCCAGTTAATTCTAATGTATTTCCATATCTATCTATATATATATTTACAAAAATATTGCTCGGCAAGCCTGGTCATAAACTAAATACGTGGAAGAAGACAATAAAATCCAGTACTATTCCAGAAGTCTATAAATCAAAATAGATTATAAAAACTAAAACAGTAAGGATGGTTAAAATCAACGTGAAAATTGTCGGTGTTTAGTGTAAATTGTTATTTGCTTTAAAATTTTATTTTATAAAAATATTGTCTGTAACATATAACTATTTAAATGTAAAAATTAACTGTGTAATTCTATTGATTTAATAGTATTGAATACCAATGATATAGTACGTAACTATAGCCAATCTGTCCCCTTAGTCTAAGGGCCTTAGATTGCAAATAAACGAAAATAATGATAATAATAATTACGTCATGAAATATACGCTGTGATTGGTCAATTAGACCGAAATCTAGAATATATTATTCGATCAAGGTTGAACCACCGTGGTAAAGTGAGAATTTTCGGGTTTTTTTTACTTTGATCGTCATTTGCGGAAAAAATTTAAATCGTGCGGCTATGCTTATCACAATTTCGCGTTGATTAAGACAAAAAAAATTAGACAGATGGGGGGGCCAAAATTCTATGAATTTTGAGGACAAATAATCGGCAAAATGATCCAAAAATCTAAAAAGTGACCCCGAAAAATATTTCGAAAATTTGAAATTTAAAAATTTTTTAGGTCAATTTTTTTTGGTCATTTTTTCGAATTTATTATCCAAAAGCATTATGATAATTTAGGTTTGCCACTATTTTTTTACTTGATCGACGTAAAAATCAACAAACTATTTAATAAGCACAATAAAAAACTTGAGTCAGGTTGATTAGTTGCGCCAATTGTCATTTGAAATTGGCATTTTCTCCGGAAAGTTACCCTAATTTTTTTCAGTTCCAAAATTCTTCTCAAAATTATGCAAAAGTAAACTACTTTCATTCTTAAATGTCCTGTATAAAAAGTAAATTTAACTTTCTGGTATGATCCCAGCAGGACCATGCTATAAAACGTTGTTCATTAATTGTCACATCTACCATAACGTAGGACGTTTTTGTTTAACAAATTACTGCTCACTTAGGATGTATACAGAGGAATGTACATTTATGGTTGGTTCTTTTATGGCTAGTAACCATTGAAAAATGAATACGCCTATAAAAACTTCCCGAGTTAGAAGCAATTTATTAATAAAACCGACCTAGTTTATGGTGGATGTTAAAATTAATGAACAAGGTTTTATGGCATGGGCCATGCAGCATGGACAAATTGACATTATGCTTTATGGAAAAACCTTGTTAAACTTTTCACTATAAATATTGAAATCTACCGACCCGTCATGGTCGTCACTAGGGTGTCCAAGAATTTACCAAAAATACCAAATAATTGCAAAATTTATGTGAAATGCCTTTTTTATTGAGATATACATTAATAATGTATAATGTAACATTATGTATAACATTATATATTATGAATGTTACTAATATTAACATGGCACTTCAATTTGTCAGCCCTTACACTTCAACCAGTTATGACCGGTCAAATTTCAAAGTCAGTTACAAGAACACCACTTTGCTGCAAAAATACAATCAAACGAATCCTTTAGGTCAATTTCTTACAAAAATATTGGAAACCTCATGGTTGCTGATAGTTTTATTAGAAAGTCGACCATCAAAAAACATTTTGGTGGTACTTTCGGGTAAATTGATGATCTTGAAATCGACTTAAATTATTTAATATATTTCTGAAAAATTGTCAGTGAGAATTCATGAGTATTATTTTTTGCGTAAAAATCTTTGGCCGCCAAGAAACACACCAAGTTGAGTGGTACAATTTGATCATTTTATAATAAAATATGAGCTAAATATAAAATATCATATATGCTAAATATGAGCTAAAATATGCTAAAATGAGCTAAAATTAAAATATATATGCTAAAATATGAGCTAAATATAACATATATGACATAAGTTTTACACCAATAATAACTACCAATTGAAAGCATTTAACATGGAACATATTGAATTAAAATTGTTAATCGACTGTGAAAGAACGTAAATTACATTATTATAAATTAAGTTACGTAATATACCAGGCCAACTTGAAACACGGATACTTAAAAAATGGAAATGGACACTGAAGAACACCAATAAACTTTTAATTATGAAGTTTTCACTGACAACCTTCTAAAAAACTAATGACATTAAGGGGGTAGCAGCGATGTGCCAGATTGGTACATTTTTTCGGAGTGATTTTTGAAAAAAAAAACGTGAAAATTTTGTATTTTATTTTTTATCTTCAATAAAAGTGTTCATTCTTGCAAACGTTTATATTTTTAATTCCTCAACATACTTAAGTATCTGTAAAAATATCAAAAACCACTTCCCATTACAACTCCATTTCCAACTTGACCCGATGTGGGAATTTTTTTAAAGGCGATATTAATAAACTTCAGACATTTTCGGGTGTAATGCACTAATTAGTGGGAGAATCATTATCCACATGAAAAAATTTCTTTAATATGAAAGTTTTTTTTCCATGAAAAATAGAGAAAACTTGCTTTTGAGGAAAAAAAATTGACCTTCAATTGAGTTTAAATATGAAAAATTTCCTGATTTTCAAAAGTAAAGTAGCCTATTACANTTTTTATAAATTGCGTGCCAAATGGCACAAACCGGTGTCACAAGCAAGTGTTGTAAATTTCATCAGTAGCTCAGAAACGATATTCGATTGACCCTTCCATCGGTTGAAATACGGAAATCAAATAGATACCAGAAAATAACACAACTGATTCGGCCTGATTTTTCAAGAAGAATTCAAAAAAGCATTAATACAAAATTTTGGACTTGATTTACTAAAAATTTTCATAATATTTCTAAAAACAGTCGACAAAAAATGACAAATGAACATGTTATGATTTTTTAAACAGCAGTCAGAAAATATGTAAACATGCATGAAAAAAGTTAAAGTGGCTATTTTTTTCGATTTCATTGACAGATTTCAAAAAAAAAAAAAATTTGGGTGAAAAATGCGTGAAATTTTAATGTTTTGAATTTTTTGGAAAATTTTACAAATTCAAAAATAAAAGTTCGAACTCAAATCTTTCCTTAAATAGATAAAAAAATAGTTTAATCAGCTGATATACATTTATTCTGGTTCAGCTAACGATAAAAAGCACAAAAAAATAAACTACTAATTATTTTCGTAAGTTAAATTGACGCCAGTCTGCCACATCGCTGCTACCCCCTTAAAACTTTTACGAAAAAGAGGTGTTTTATAGAATTTTTTGAAATTATACCCTTTGATTATTTTTCACAAATTGTCCTTATAGAAGGAAGGACCAAAATCAAAAAGCGTAGGTTTTGGCCATTTTCCCCCCAAATTGTCCTTACAGACGCACATCACAGTAGTGAAAATAACCTTTGAAAAATTTAACCCGTCAAAATATCTAAATCCCTTTAGCAAACGACCATCGTGTATTCTATTGTAAATATCTACGGCTAATCTAGAAAATATTCTTTCTACATTATAATCATTTTTCGCCGAGGTCTCCAAAAATGGTAGCCCATTCTCATTCGCCCACTTTTCCGCCTCCTCCGTCGATACCTCTCGCCGGCCGTTCAAGTCTGATTTCTGACCAGCCAAAGCGATTGCGATGCCATTTTCAGCGTGTAATCGTGCATCTTTTAGCCAATTTGAAGCATTTTCAAAACTTCGCCTAGAAGTTATGTCGTATACAATAAGCGCGCCGACAGCNTTGCCTCTTCCAAGCCTTCATTTTTGGGCAGAAATGTTGATGAAGCCGCCCTGAATTCAAAATGTTGCCTCTTCCAAGCCTTCATATTCTGGGGGGGAAATTAATCGTGGTAGAAATGTCGACCAAGCCGCCTTTATCGATATACTTATTCAAAAGTAATTATTTTTTAACAATAATTACGTAGCACCCAATTCATATGTGCATGCTAAGTAGTAAGGATACTCTGTATACTACGTACACTGTGCATACTACATTGCATACTGTGCATACTCCATGTGAGTGTAGGCGTGACTACGCTAAATACAATAAGATCATGTATCAACCAATAAGATACGAGTTGATCAATCAGCTCTTTCTACTCGGCCCTAAACATTATTCTAGTCAGTTCGAGTAAGGGAGCGGTCGAGTAAGTTACTTAGAGATTTAGAGATTAACTGTAGTTCATTGAATATATTCAGGATGTTATTCTCATCCACAAAGAAAGTCTTCTTGTTAATACTTGCATGAGCAGGCATGCTGCATGCAACGGTGAGTTAGAATGGAAAGTTGGACCTAGGCTACGGCGAAGATGGCCAATTCCATGTCTACTGCTACGCTGCTACCCCCTTAAATGTCAGACATTTTTCGGGCTAATATCCCCTTTGCACACTATGTGCAATATTTGGGCCCTGTAAAGTAAACGTAGTGTGTTTTTAGGTAGTAGGGCCCAAATATTCTGGATAGTGTGAAATGGGGATATATCAATTACGGTTTTTGCTAAATTTATAGCCAAAATTTCTAAACAATTCGGCGTTTGAAATTAACGACTTATCTCATTAAGTTTTAAGATAGCTCAAACTGAGCACAACTATCAAGAGATGAATAAAGTGGACAAAATGGTAAAAATAAGACCATTGTTTCCAATTTGTCGAACAAAAGCTGATAATAAATTGATAATAAAACAATTTCAGTAATCTTCGGAAAAAATGAAAAGATTCGTCCGATTTGGACCAATCGTTTTTATTTCATTATTCACTAAATATTTTTGCTCAGTTTATGCTATCTCAGAATGTTATCAAATAAGTCGTCATCAAACGCCGAATTATTGAAAATTTTTCGCTAAAAATCACGCAAAAACGACCAGGAGGCTCCGTGATCCATAATATATCCTATTCCGAGTACTGTAGATCAAAATTGCCTAGGTAAAAATACAAACCAATTGTGTGTTCAATTCAGGGATTTGATTGGTTGGTTGGCCCGTCTCACTCTCGTTTGTATTTGGTTTGTATTTTTACCTTGTATTTTTACCTAGGCATTTTTGATCTACTGTACTCGGAATAGGATATCACTTGAAAGCTAGAGAGATTTTTTATCTTTTTCGGACTCGTTACGCCGTCACTCGTATATTTATTTTATTTGTGTTATACACAAAACTTTTCACATTTAATTTTTTTGGTCTTCAACTCTCTGACTGGTACATTTGTTCGAAAAATTTGTGATTGTACCAGTTAGGGAGCGAGGACTGCTATATCCCTTTATGACCTTTTGAGGAATCTAAGAGATGTGGGTT
>SCLH01000003.1:456221-472039 GCA_004367855.1 Oikopleura vanhoeffeni
ACGTAGCCACTCATGAGGCCGCTTTCTCTTCTTTTCAGCCCACATCTCTTAGATTCCTCAAAAGGTCATAAAGGGATATATATATATAAACACGAATCTATTTTGAATAATGAAACATCATTGATGTTTTAAAAAAGCATGTTCATACTTTTAAACCCTGGAATCACAGAAAAAAAGTTCCGCCAATGCACTAGAGCAGATATATCGGCTCTTCTTTGGACGTTGTTTACAGAAAGCTCAAGAAAGTTGAAGCTTCAATTACTTTTTCAATAAGAAGTTGAAAAGTTATATTTTTGCATCAATCATTTCAAATTTCAGAATTTTGATTTTTAGTTCTAAAAATTTTGATACGCTTACATCGGTATGAAAGAAAAGTACGCGGGTGAGTTTTTGTGATCTAACTCACACTAGAGGTTTGTCACGAGAAAAATTAAAAAATGCAATTAATTTTATGAGGCTCCGTTTTAAAAAATTATTTTATCTTACTTTTTTTGACAAATTCTCTTCAAAAAACTCTAAATGTGTGCTGCTCCAAACAGTTTAAACGATAGATAAAATCTGAGGAACTGAGTTTTTAGGAAAGTCTTTTGAGTATCTTTCAAAAAATAAAAATAAATTTCTACCATAGAACTCTTTTTATTTTTTCGTGAGTGATTTTTAAATTTTTGAGAAAAATTCGGAAAAATATGCTTCGATTTTTTCGAAAGTAGACTCAAATGAAAGTAATGCAACACTGATCAGAAAGTTGGCTTACGTCGAGAATAATTTTTGAAGTCTTAGCGGTTAAATTGATACAAACGTTGTTTTATAAATTTATTTTTGAATAAATACTTTTTTATTTAATTTTGAAATAGTATACAAAATCTTCAAGTTCCTCTTTATGAAAAAAGGCATTTTTGTCATCGAATGATGAAATCGGCAAAAAACTTTCGACATTTTAACGCCCTCTAGCTGCTGAAACAGATCTAAAACACAAAATTTGCTGAAATATATCAACAGAGTTTGATTTCGTCATACTACGTGGCCCGATCGGCGATCTCTTCTTTTGGATCCAGCTTGTGCTAAAGAGCTCGGAATTTTTATTTTAACTAAGGATACATTTTTTTCAATTTCTCAAAAAATGATTTTTCACACCGCAAACCGTTTTGCGCGGTTTTTGATCAATCGCGCTTGATCGTCTTTTGATGGAAAACAAAAAGTTTAGACTTGAAAATTGAAATACAATTGTGAAAATCCACGGTCAGAATTAGTGAGATAGAGAAATACTATTATGTTAATTCTTTATTTTCGATGGCAAGTAAGTGATTAAACCCAAATTTTTGCTGCTCAGTTTCGACAATTTTTTTTTTAAAAAATTACAAATCTGATTAAGTATGTTTTTAATTTGGTCTTTTTGTTGTAAAATAAGACAATTTTTTTTTTCTGAAAATTGGTTTTTTTCGGTTGATAAGCGGATTAGGATGGAGTGAACCCGGCGTGTCAAATGAAGGATTTCTTATATAGCGCATTTTGAGAAAATCCGAGGAAGCCTCTTTTGTGTCAAAATTTAAGGAGATTTTTTTTTTGAAATTTTGTGACATAAATTTTGAAAATTTTGGTGCTTTCTTCATTGGCTGAAAATAAAAGTTCCCTATAAAAGTCATTTTTTGACCACGGAAATGAATTCCTCAGGTTGAACTGGTCTCTAAAAACATTTTTTTATTTCAGATTTTTTGTTCAAATATTTTTCAATTAAAAAAAAAATTTACCGAAAACACGATTTTTGGTCATTTTTCAGTTCATTTTGGAAAATATAAAAGTAAGGGTTTATACTCCCAAATTCACTTATCTATCGATCCATGGGTCGTATTGGTCAATTTGGAGCCTTGAAAATCTCCTTTCTCAGGTTCACCCATCCTAAAGCGGATACATTTTGTTCATTTTCAAACATATGTTTTTACAAATTGCATTTTTTTCGCATTTTTGATCAATCGCGCAGCTAATCGGTCTATTTATGAGAAACTAGAAGATAGATTCAAAATTAAAAAAAATGTGAAAGTCAAGGTTTAATGATGTGCGAATAGAGAAATTAATGTTTTTGAAATATTTCTGTTTTCACATAAGAGAAAGTGGATAAAGCCTCTCTTGCGCTCTGACGGTATTTTGCCATTTAAATAATAATTTTAAAATCTGAAGCTATCACTCGTAAGTTGGCTATCATTACAAATTAAGATTATTCACGCGCTTTTTATGAAATTGTAGTTTTCCGTAATGAGGGCTCAAAGTCGCCCACTTAAGTGTGCAGGAGCCTCTGCCGATAAAAACAATTTGAAGCTTCCAAGGGTTAAGATGAAAATCAATTCGTATCTTGGAAAGATATTTTTTTGGAAGTGAATTTTAAATTTCGATTTACCGTATATCCTATACGTTTTCCTTGAAAAAATTATTTATTATAAAATTGATCCATTCGATCAAAATTGTCCGCACTGTCCACTTGATCACTTATCATCACTAAAAAATGAGTAAAGTGTATATTGATTGCTTTTAGTTGGCATAGCCATTTTTCATAAATTGTGTATTTTTTCATCATTTTTTATATTTTTTTAAATATTTTGATTGATGACATTATCGATCTATTAGGCCTTGGTCCACTTTAAAACTTATTTGCCTGTTAACAAGAATAGGGATAAGTTGTTTAAAGTTACCCAGGCATAATTGATCGAGTATAGATCTAATCGGATTAAAGATTGACGTAGGGCAGATACTTGTGCGTTGGTACCCATAAAAATAAATTTGTGAGACTACGATGAGCACGTTCACGTGATATGCTACACTTTGGTTTTCCAACTATATTTTCTAGAACTAAAAATCAAAATTCTGAAATTGAAATGATTGATGCAAAAATATACTTTTCAACTTCTTATTGAAAAGTTAATGAAGGCTTCAACTTTCTTGAGCTTTCTGAACACGTCCAACGAAGGAGCCGATATATCTGCTCTAGTGCATTGGCGGAATTTTTTTCTGTGATTCCAGGGTTTAAAGTATGAACATGCTTTTTTAAACATCAATGATGTTTCATTATTCAAAATAGATTCGTGTTATATATATATATATCCTTTATGACCTTTTGAGGAATCTAAGAGATGTGGGTTGAGGGAGCCAATCCTAACACTCCTAAGACCTCTTCTACAGCCACTCATGAGGCCGTTTCTCTTCTTTTCAGCCCACATCTCTTAGAATTCTCAAGGTCATAAATGGGATTAGCAGTCCTCGCTCCCTAACTGGTACAATCACAAAATTTTTCGAACAAATGTACCAGTCAGAGAGTTGAAGACCAAAAAAATTTAATGTTGAGAAAAGTTTTGTGTATAACACAAATAAAATCTAATATTCGAGTGACGGGCGTACGTAGTCCGAAAAAAGATAAAAAAATCTCTCTAGCTTTCAAGTGATGTCCTATTCCGAGTACAAGTAGATCAAAAAATGCCTAGGTAAAAATTACAAACAATTACAGGTAAAAAATACAGGTAAAAATACAAACCATAACAAACGAGAGTGAGACCGGGCCAACCAACCAATCAAATCCTGAATTGAAAACACAATTGGTTGTATTTTTTACCTAGGCAATTGGTTTACTCTACTTTTACTCTGTTAGGTTTTTTTTTTTTTTATTTGGTCCTTTGTTTTTCTATTTTTATTTTCATATCTTGTAACTTTTTTTTTGATGAACAATTCTTATATGAATTGAGAATAAAATAGTGTGATGTGGTCCAATGGAACGAATCTTTTCATTTTTTCCGAAGATTACTGAAATTGGTTTTTATTATCAATTTATTATCAAGCTTTGTTCGACAAATTGGAAACAATGGTTCTTTTTACCATTTTGTCCACTTTATTCATCTCTTTGATAGCCGCTCTGTTTGAGCTATCTTAAAACTTAATGAGATAAGTCGTTAATTTCAAACGCGACTTGTTTTAGAATTTTGGCTATAAATTTAGCAAAAACCGTAATATGATATATCCCCTTTTTCATCTATCCAGATATTGTGGTCTATACTTATCGTTTACTTTTCAGGGCCCAAATTTGCCACATAGTGTGCTGGGTATTTTTTTCATTTATTTAGGGGGTAGCAGCGTAGCAGTAGACATGGAATTGGCCATCTTCGCCGTAGCCTAGGTCCAACTTTCCATTCTAACTCACCGTTGCAGTGCAGCATGCCTGTTCATGCAAAGTATTAACAAGAAGCATCTTTCTTTATGGATGAGTATAACATCCTAAATATTATTCCAATGGAACTACAGTTAATCTCCTAAATCTTAAGTAACTTACTCGACCGCTCCCTTACTCGAACTGACTAGAATAATGTTTTAGGGCCGAGTAGAAAAGTTGATTGGTCAACTCGTCTCTTATTGGTTGATACATGATCTTATTGGATTCAGCGTAGTCACGCCTACACACACATAAAGTATGCACAGTATGGCAATGTAGTATGCACAGTGGAGATAGATGTAGAGAGCTATCCTTAGTATGCAGGAGTATACTACTTAGCATGCACATATTGAATTGGGTGCTACGCAGGAATGTGGCAGACTGGCGTCAATTTAACTTACGAAAAATAATTAGTTAGTTTATTTTTTTTGTGCTTGTCTATCGTTAGCTGACCAGAATAAATGTGTATCAGCTCATTAAAATCATTTTTTATCTTTTTTAGGAAAGATTTGATTTGACGTTATTTATTTTTCTATATTCAGTCGACATCTTTGTAAATTCAAATATCTTAATTAGCTTTTTTCTATATTTTGAATTTTTGTTTATTTTTTTTTTGTTGATTATATTTATTATTTCTAGTCTTTTTTGCTTTTTTTCTCTTGATATTATTAATTTGTGTATTGTTTTTTTTGTGTTTTTTTGTGTAGTTTGTTCTATTTGATATTTTATATTTCCTGGTTTGGTTTTTATTTATTATTTTATCCAAAAATCTATATAAAATTGCGGAATGTATAGGCTACTCTTACTTTTGGGATTCATGTGGTTTCTATGTGTTTTCTATGTTTATTTTATTAATTATGTATTTTATTTATTTTCTTCTTTTTTAATTTTTATTATTTGTACATTATTTGTTTATAATTTATATTTTTTTGTTATTAATTTTTATTTTTATTTTATTTATTATTTATTTTATTCTTTTTTTTATTTTTCTTTAAATGTATCTTGGCGCCTGATGTGCGTGCTATATTCTTTTTTGTTCAGGTGAATTTTTATAATTAAAGTTTATTGGTGTTCCTTCAGTGCCATTTCCCATTTTTTAAGTAATCCGTGTTTCAAGTTGGCCTGGTATATTACGTAACTTAATTTATAATAATGTAATTTACGTTCTTTCACAGTCGACATTAACAATTTTTAATTCAATATGGTTCCGAGTTTAAATCTTTCATTGGTAGTTATTATTGGTGTAAACTTATGTCATTATATGTTATATTTAGGCTCATATTTTAGCATATACTATTTTAATTTTATTGACTCATTTAGCACTATTCTTAGTCATATTTTAGCTCATATTTAGATATATGATATTTTATACTTTAGCTCATATTTTATTTATAAAACTGATCAATTGTACCACTCACTTGGTGTGTTTCTTGGCGAGCCCAAAGATTTTTACGCAAAAAATAATACTCTGAATTCTCATCTGACAATTTTTCAGAATATATAATAATTTAAGTCGAATTCAAGATCATCAATTTACCCGAAAGTACACAAAATGTTTTTTTGATGGTCGACCTTTCCTAATAAACTACTCAGCAACCATGAGGTTTTCCAATCATTTATTTGTCTAAGAAAATTGACTAAGAGGATTCGCTTTTGATTTTGTATTTTTGCAGCAAAGTGGCTGTATCTTGTAATTGATTTTGAATTGGACCGGTATTCAACTGGTTGAAGTGTAAAGGGCTGACAAATTGAGCTTGCCATTTAATATTAGTAACAGTCATAAATATATTAATGCTTATACATAATGTTACATTATTACATTATTTAATGTATATTGTAATATTTTCTTTTTTTTGGCTAACTTCTTGGACACCCTAAGATGACGACCTGCCGGGTCGTAAGATTCTCCAATATCTATAGTGTAATATGTATTAACAAGGTTGTTTTCCATTTTAAAGCATAATGTTCAATTTGGTTCCATGCTGCATGGCCCTGCCATAAAACCTTGTTCACTTAATTTTAACATTCCACCGATAAGACTAGGTTCGGCTTATATTCCATAAATTTGCTTCTAACTCGGGGAAGTTTTTATAGGCGTATTCATTTCTTCAATAGGTTACTAGCCACTTTAAAACAGAACCAACCATAAATGTTTTCTTTCAGTTTACTTTTGCAGTCATAATTTGTTAAACGATTTTTTTTTATTTTGTTTTTTTTTTTTTTTATGAACACGTCTATAATTGCATGGTCAGCTGCTGGGATCATACCAGAGAAAGTTTAAATTACTTTGTTATCAAAATTTATATTTGTATTTTCTTTAGTATTTTGTGAGAAGTTAATTGTAGAGTAGGCGTAACTTTCCGGAAAAATCTCATTTTATGTTATTATGTTTTTTCTATTAAATGGTAAATTTTCTGCGATCAGTGTGGAGTTGTGTGAGGGGGTGTGCTTTTTTTATTCTTTTTTTTTTTTATTCTCTCTTTATTTTTTTATTTTGTGTCGAAGCTTTTTAGATTGTTGGATCATTCTTGCCGATTATTTGTCCTCAAAATTCTATTAATTCTTTCCTGTCTTTTTTATTTGTTTTTTTTATTTTTTTTTGATCTTAAATCTCTATTTCTTTTCTTTTATTCTGATTTATTTTTTCTAGATGTCGGTAATTGACCAATCACAGCGTATATTTCAGGACCTTTTTTAATTTTTTTTTTATTTTTTGTTTTTTTTTTTTTTATTTGTTCTATTTTTATCTTCCAATTTTTTTATAATTCGTTTTCATTTTAAACACCGACAATTTTCACCGTTGATTTTAACCCAGCCATGACTGTTTTTAGTTTTTATAATCTATTCTTGACTTATATAGACTTTCTGGAATAGTACTGGATTTTATTGTCTTCTTCCACGTCTTTAGTTTATGACCACTGCGCTGATTGACCCAGGCTTGCCGAGCAATATTTTGTAATATTATATATAGATCATCATGGATTAGATATATACATTAGAGAATTAACTGGATTATAATAGACCAGTAGATAACATTTGTTAACTTGACCATAAATTCATTACTATGACAAAAACCGACAATTAAAGTTACTTTCTACAAGGGTAATACGTTCGTCAGGGACGCTAAGAGGAAAACCTCTCTTTTCAACCGGACTTGACCACATTTAATCATTCCGCTAAAAAATACTTGGTTTATTAATGAACGTCATTTTTCGCATGCGTTTCACAATATTTACAAGCAAAGCAACTATCGCCTATTTTTTTTGCTTTTGATTGAATATTTGGATATTGCACTTTCCGCGATATGGAGCAGAGAATGAAGTTTGTTGTTCATTAAATGAAATCGGTAGGCATTCAAAATGACGTCATTATCTTGAATAGTTCTCAGACGATTTGAATAAGAGAATTTCAAAAGAATTTCCTTGATTCAACAATTCGTCCTCAAAAAAATTTCTATTTTTCAAAGTTGATCATAGCTTTTAAATGAAGTGATATCGAAAATTTCAGTTCACATTGCTAGAATGAAGTCCTATCGCCAAACGGATTGAAACAAAACAAAGAGTAAGAGCATTTTGGAATTCAATCTCTTAATAATGACAATCTTCGTGAAGAAACCTTTCCGAAAACAATTTGGAATAAAAACGGTCATAGGATTCCTGACTGAGACCGGTCCATCTTCGACTTACATAATTACCACCACTGGCGCCCCCTGGCTTTGTGACGGGGCCGCTGCACATAATCGAGGCAGGTAACTTTGTATTATTTATCGTGTACTATAGTACTATATATTTACCAGGATTTGAAAAAATATTATTAAAATATATAAGAATACTTAAATTACATGAATTTATTGTTGTAATGAATTGCTAATGCTTGGATAAAATATATTTTAAAAAATAAGAATAAATTGGAAATTGTCTATTAAATCTGTCATAAAAAATTTGAAACATACAGAGAAAAAGAAACCAGATCGAGAATTAGCACATTTTTAATTTGATGTACATTTTGGGATCTTTGAAGGAAATTTTCTGACAAACCAGAGAGGTCAGCTGACACTTATTAACAGCTGACGAAATTACCAATTATTTCGTTTACAATTTCAGGAAATTGCGGGCCGACAAAAATAATGATGTCACTTTAAACAGATGACTTTAAGCCCGTTTAAAAATTTTATAGAGCATTAACATACCAATTTTCTTTCAAGAAATTCTTATTAAACCATAGTGCCGGCACGATGAGATGCTTTTTTTGTTGAATATTTCACGTGGACAACGTTACAAGGCAGTATTTTCCACATAAAAAATTCGGCAATTTACTTCTCTTACTCACCATTACGTTTACTGCGAGTAGTTCTCTGCTCATTTTAAATGTATAGGACAAATCTTGCAAATCNAAAAAATAAAAAGAGTTCCTATGGTAGAAATTTTATTTTTATTTTTTTGAAAGATACTCAAAAGACTTTCCTAAAAACTCAGTTCCTCAGATTTCATCTATCGTTTAAACTGTTTGAGCAGCACACATTTTAGAGTTTTTTGAGAGAAATTGTCAAAAAAAGTAAGATAAAATAATTTTTGAACGAGACGTCCTAGAAAATTTTAATTGCCATTTTTTATTTCCTCGTGACAAACTCCATGTTTAGTTAGATCACAAAACTTCCAGGACTTTTCTTTCATCCGATTTAAGCGGATTCAAATTTTTCAGCACCACTTAAGTGGTGCGGAGCTTCCAAGGGTTGAGTGTTTTTTATACACAAAAAGCTTTCCTGAAAACTCGCTCATCTCAAATTTGTATTGGATGTCTAGTTTCGAAATAATGTTTCTGGAAGTAAAACTTCGGCGAAAAATCTCAAAAAATCAACTCCTCGTAATATTCGAACCAAATTTCAAACCAAAAAATGAGTATTTTTCGGAATCACCGCAAAATTTGTTATAATGTATCTGGAAGAAACAATTCTGTGACATTCTTTGCTCTTTTTAAAAGGTTTTAATAAGGCTTGAGCCGATATATCGGCTCTGTGATTCCAAGGGTTAAGCAATACACTTATTACTTTATAGTAGGGTTGTTTGAGACATCAATATATATTAATTTGTCAATTAAAAAATTGTATTTTCAACGTTTCGGTTTATTCCATTGTCAAGAGTGAGAAATAAATAAAGTACAGAAAAGGAAAAAAATGAAAGAATGGTTTTTTTGTGTCAATTAGCGAATCCAGCCTTAGTTTCGCTTATTAATTTTAACTGGCGAACCCTCTCATCCATGCTCTGAGAGAACAGCTAACTAATGAATACCATTTTTGAAAAACTTGAAATTTTTCTTGGAAAATTTTTTCGATGCTTCATTTTTGACATAATTTTTTGAAATTGATATAAGTTATTATATAAACTTCTTTTCTTTCTTGTCATCCCATTAAAGGTAAAAAATAATTCTGTCAAATTTCTCCGGTGAGCGTTTGTATTAAATAGTTCATTTAAAATTGGTTACAAATTGTATTTTCGATATTGTCTGCAATCACTGCATCCGATTTAACAATATTCGCCGCTTGAACAATCTCTCCTGGCGAAGTTCTTCAAATGCACTTTGTAGCATGCTCAAAATTTGTCGAAAAAGTTCAATTTTCACCAATTTAATGCTCTCTTATAATAAACTTGAGCATTTAATGCGACGCCGGTTCATTTAAATCTAATTAATTTCATAGTTTTGAGAAGCTTTTTAATTCTTAGTGATTTTTACTTATATTCTGTTTTTTGCGTACACATCTAAAACACGTTAAACTGTGGGAGAAAGATCGGCCCGACAGTTGTCGGAGAGTCCTAAGGGTCTCTCAGGCAACTGGCGGGTCGGCGTTTCTCCCGGTTTTCCCCCCCTTTAGCCTTTTTGGTGGCTTATGCATTTCCCTTTTGGGGAGTACATAAGCCACCGAAGAATCTAAAGCGGGGCTTAGGTTTCTTTAGAAAAACTGTCCCAAACAAATAAAAAATTAGTTAGCCTTTTTGGAAAGTAAAGTTAGTTTTGCAAGCAACAAGCAAGAGATCAGGGCAACATTAGACAACATTTTGGTGCCTGAAGTTTTCCAAAACGCGCCTCAGAAGAATAAAAAAAATGGGCACAAATTTCCTTGACGAAGGAAGGGCCATTATTTCTTGGGATGAAGCCAGAGATTTTATCCAACAGTTATCCGAGAGAGATCAGGCTTTTATCATAAATGTTTCGTTTGCACAAATCAAGTTGGGACTGGCAACCCGTTTTAAAAAAATATTCCAGAAACACGCTCCAGAATACCAAGCCACGGTGGGAACAATCGGGGAACAGATAGTAGGACTAGGGGAAAGGCTCGGGTACACAATACCAAGCATAGAAGACGGACTCAACATATTATGTACATCCCAATCGCAGGATTTCAAACACATTATGGCCTCAAGCAACGAATTAAATATTGCCATTAACAGCGCTAGAATGTACGAAGACTCAAATTGCCCAATAATCGCAGACTCCCAGATAATATCACGTTACTTTANAAACATTAGACAACATTTTGGTGCCTGAAGTTTTCCAAAACGCGCCTCAGAAGAATAAGAACAATGGGCACAAATTTCCTCGATGAAGGAAGGGCCATTATTTCTTGGGATGAAGCCAGAGATTTTATCCAACAGATATCCGAGAGAGAACAGGCTTTTATCATAAATGTTTCGTTTGCGCAAATCAAGTTGGGACTGGCAACCCGATTTAAAAAAATATTCCAGAAACATGCTCCAGAATACCAAGCCACGGTGGGAACAATCGGGGAACAGATAGTAGGACTAGGGGAAAGGCTCGGTTACACAATACCAAGCATAGAGGACGGACTCAACATATTATGTACATCCCAATCGCAGGATTTCAAACACATTATGGCCTCAAGCAACGAATTAAATATTGCCATTAACAGCGCTAAAATGTACGAAGATTCAAATTGTCCAATAATCGCAGACTCCCAGATAATATCACGTTACTTTACCAACAAAGACGTAATGTTTGTACCGAAAATTACTACGGAGAAACGACAGGGATTAAATGACACGGTTTTCCTTGACCAAGAAATAAACCCGAAAAGGACAAGCTGCGACCACAACTTACAATTAGACCAAAAATTGGAAAGTTTACAATCCAACCTTGACGAGATTAGACTATCGGCTGTAAATCTAATAGAAGCGGATGAAAATAGTAAAACGGAGGTTTTGAGTATGATGGAAAAATACCTTGTGACCGCCAGCGACGACGGGGTAAAAATTTGTGGACTGATCAGATCAATTTCCAGGGAAACAAAAATGGAAAAAGAAGCACTTAGCATGAAATTGGAATCTGGTAAGAAAGCAAGAGAAGTGTTAAGAAAAAACAATGCAAGAAATTCAAAGAGTCATATGACGGAGACAATGAAACAACAAAGAACCAAAGGAAAAAGGAGATTACAGGCTAAAATGATCAACGTTGATCTATACGACGACTCGCCAATTATCAACGCTAAAAATCTGATGAATGAAACTTAAACCTAAGACTGCCGAAGTTCAAACTTGCACAAGAATACAAAAAACGAATCAAAATCCAGGAAGAGGAAATGAGGCTTTTAACTGAGCATCACGCACAAGACAATTTGAGGATCGTGCAGATGGAAACACGATTGCACGAACTGGATAGGCAAAAATTTGAAACAAGAGCAGAAATCATGAGTGTAAAAAAAGAACGACGGAACAGCTGGTCGGCAACAAAAAACATTTCCTTGAGGGACCCTATAAGAAGAATGGAAAATACTCCTATAAGAATGTCATTCGGATCTTCGTCAGAAGAAGAGTCTGTCGAAACAAAATCAAGTCGACGCAATCTCATTATGCACAACGACGTGGAGTCTCAAGCAAACCTGAACACTTTAAGCGCGAAAAACGTGAAATACGCAGCGATAACACCAACAAAATTCGGAATGAAAACATGGGAACCCCTTAGTTGTAGCTTCTTAGACCACCTTGTGAGATTGGAAATGGGAGTTAACGCCGCAATCGCAGCGGGAGTCGAACAGAAAATGATAGAGAATCTCATAATCATGACCCTCCCGGCCGAATATAATTATGTGAACGAATTCCACCCGCCAAGCGAACGCGTTGGAGACCTTGGTGCTTTCCGAAAGAAACTGGTGGAATTAATTATGGGCACGTCCACAGGCCAAGCGTCGGAGTTCATGTGTGCCCAGAGGAAACCATCGGAAAACGTCTTAAGTTACTTCCAACGGTTAAGAAATCTACTACTATATTCCAGCGGAGTCCCAGAAAAGAGCCTCGAAAATGATTTATGGTCAATCCGTATGGTATACCAAAAAATTTGTGCAGCTTTAAATAACAATGGAGTAAGTGAATTAGAACGTCTGGTGGAAGATAAATTGGACAATGGATCACTCACTTATTCCGAATTAAAAAAAGCAGTTATAAAAGCAGCCAGGAAGATTNCCTATCTCTCATTATGCCCAACGAGGTGGGATGTCTTTAGTTGCAGATCCTGCGAAGTACTTGAGAACGCAAAAAATCGGTGAATACGCAAAAACAGCATTAGACAACCAACTAAATTGGCGAGGATGAATACATGGGATACCTCCTTGTTGCTAGCCTTCTTGTGTACCACCTTGTGAGATTTGGAAATGCGGGTTATCGCCATCGCAAATAATACGCAGATCGGGGCGTCGAACGGAAATTGAAACTGAAGATGTCATATCCATGATCCACTTCCGGCGTCGACTAATATTATGGATAGTGAAAGCGATATCACCGACCCGCTACGCGATACTGCACGTTGAGTGAGCCACTTTGTGAGCAATCCTTATCCGGAATAAAGGATTGGTTGGATATTATTATCGGCTACGCTACCACAGGGCCAAGCGTCGGCCGTTCTATTGTGTCTGCCACATGGAACCCTCGGAAATATCCGTCCTAAGTTTATTTTCACTACGTTAAGTATAATCTGACTACTGTATTCGCGGAAAGTTCCTATAATGTAGCCTTGGAAAATGATTTATGTGGTCACTCGAATTCCGCCTGGACGCACACCCGGCAGAATATACGGCAATTGGGACTAACGGTCAGCCCCCGCCCCGACCACAGCGACAGCGCATCCTCCACATCTCAACATAAATTTGCCATGCTTTGCGGATATAATACACCATGCCAGTGAAGAGAATAAAAATAAATAAGAGATCTAGTTGGAAAGGATAATAAGGATGGTATCGCTCTACCTTATGTTGCCGATATTAGATATAAGGCGTTATATAAGCAGCTGAAAGATTCTTTCGTTCCGATTCAGACTCTGAACGAGGTAATTGTGCATAGTTCAGAAATAAGCGCCGGACGATGCTACCCTACGCCGTACGACGAGTTATTTCAGAGACACCAGTCAACATTAACAGACCGTGATACGCCGATCTGCACTATTAATTGTTAACGTCCCGTAAACCAGAGCTCTTTTCAGATTCCGAGATTGTCGGGAAAGTCTCATCCGGTGAGCACAGATAGAGATGTCGGGTGAGAACATAAGTAAGCTATACCAGAAGTACCTATCGGCCAGGCGTGCAATTGTCACAAGTCATTTCAGCTACAAAAACCATCGTATTGTAGACTAAGTAGTGTCCACTCGATATACTCGATTACAGGCACTCAACTAGCATCAGTAACATTTCACGGATTGGCAGGTGTGTACAGGAATCTCTGATCAATTGAATTAAGAGCATGATACTCGGGAGCAACTCAGAAATTGCGGACTAGAGACGACTGGAGTGTCAAGAACTAGATATTAGTCTTTGTCAAGCATACACAAATAAGGAACCGTTCATCTTATGCAACTACTGTCGTGATATCAATAGCCAGAACAATATTGAGGGGCATTGCACAGTTGTTATGTATAAATTACAATGTTTAAATGTGCACCGTTCCTCTACGGAGTACAGACCGTCACCAACGTATACTTACTTGGACACAGGGCCTATTCAGAGCGATCTGTCACAATTGGATAAGCAAGAGCTACGAATCAGATAATTGCAACTGAAGGTGACAACTGAAAGTAGAAGCATCGCGACGGCCAGTACCCTCTTCAGCGTCCAATCACAAGTTAAGTGTATTGGGGGACTTCATATTGACATGTTTATTCATCAAAGACAATTGTACCTTGGAAGTCCAAAATGTACGTTTCACGGTAATAAAAAACCTCAGCTGCGAAGTACTCATGGGACACGAAGCTCTAACGTCACTAAACTTTGGCGTTCACGAACATGGAGTAAAGCTGGATTCTGTTAGTTTTCCATTAAGCAAACGTAATAGAGTACTCGAAATGGTTCTCGTAAACAAAATCAGTACTGACGGCAATCAGGTAGCTCATTTCAAAACACGCCACAATTTAACTTCACCAAGATCCGGAAGTCATTTCATCATAACAGAAATTCAAGAGAGAGACGAGNAAAGATTACGGAAACTTATCGAAAAGTACCGTCATGCATTCTCAGTTGGCGACAACGATGTGGGGGAATATGAAGGCGAAGAAATCGAACTGGAATTAGAAGATAACGAGCCAGTGTATATCCCATCAAGACCAATCCCGTACGCATTACGCGAGCAAGTGGGCGAAAATATAAGGGAAATGAAACAAAAAGGGATAATAGAAACATCGCGCGGATCCGGCTACAACTCGCCCATTCATCTTGTAAAAAATCAAATGGTAAAATGAGAATGACAATCGACTTTCGGGCTGTTAACAAAAAAATTAAACCCAACCGATACCCAATCCCTAGGTGTCGCGAGATGTTCGACAAGCTNTATATCCCATCAAGACCAATCCCGTACGCATTACGCGAGCAAGTGGGCGAAAATATAAGGGAAATGGAACAAAAAGGGATAATAGAAACATCGCGCGGATCCGGCTACAACTCGCCTATTCATCTTGTAAAAAAATCAAATGGTAAAATGAGAATGACAATCGACTTTCGGGCCGTTAACAAAAAAATTAAACCCAACCGATACCCAATCCCTAGGTGTCGCGAGATGTTCGAAAAGCTAAGATTTTCGAATTATTTCACCCTACTGGACCTAAGAGCAGGCTACTGGAATGTAAAAATATCAGAAGAAAGCCGGGATTTAACAACGTTTTGTCACGGAGGAAAATCTTACAGATGGAGGAAACTACCAATGGGACTTTCCATATCAGGAAACGTCTTCCAAAAAATCATGTCCGACATCATTGGACCGGACCTCGACAGGGGTATCAGCATCTACCTTGATGACGTGCTTGTCTTCAGCACTTCTGCCGAGGAACACCTGATATTAATAGAAAAGGTACTATTTAAATTCGCAAAAGCTGGAATTTTGATGAACCCAACAAAATGTTCTTTCGGACAAATAGAAGTTAACTACCTCGGCTACACGGTAACGAAAGACGGCTTTAAGGCCCAAAAACACGAAACGTAAGCAATAGACGATTACCCATCACCGAGTAACAAGAAGGAATTGAAGCGATGGATAGGCATGGTCTCGTTCTATTCGGAAACAGTTCCAAATTTACAGTTGGAATTAGCGCCATTCCACGAGAAAGCTGGAGTATCCACAAAATTCACATGGGACGAAACCAA
>SCLH01000003.1:473316-485644 GCA_004367855.1 Oikopleura vanhoeffeni
AGCTTTAGTATCACCCTCCCAATTCTTCGTTTCTTTGTTCTCCCGATTCCCCCATCGTTTGCTCACTTGAACTTTCCGCAATCTCTGAGAAATGACCTGCCCGACAATAATTGCACCAATTCTTTGAAACATGAAGATCGAACGCATTGATTATCCCAACCTGATGTACATGGCCTTGCTATCAACGGCTGAATTTGTGTTGAAATTAATAAAGACGAACCTCAGACCTAAAGAAATGACCAAAGTGAAATACTATGGATTGGGCCAAGCAAATGTTCAACATGTCCAGAGCTAATTTGGGGATCATTTCTGCCAGACCGATAATTTTCAAAATAAGCAACAAAATCAGAGCAACTCCAACCCCGGAAATGACTCAAATCTTACGTCGGACAAAAGTTTGAATACTACAACCTGCGCCAGGCGGAATCGCAGAAATTATTGGAACTTGAAAGAACCTTCAAAGTTAGTGCACAAACTGATCTGTCAATACCTACGTGGTGGCCAAGGAGAAACGATGCGCGTAAAAGTATATGTCAACCGGAACAGATTAAGACCAATTGAAGGATACAAATCAAGACGACACTACGAGGTGTACAAGCTCAAAGGAAAACCAAATTTCCCAACGATTCCTGAAACTACGGCAACCAGAAGTAAATCAAACAAAAGTTAAGCAAACGAAACACAACCCAACCGACGATCTTGACGTAAATATTGGAAAATCTCGACTATCTGCGATCTAGGACCCGAATAAAACATGCAACGATAAATAGAGGACAACAGCTGTGTCATCTCACATAACCTAGCGATGAACCCGGAAAATGTTCTAAGTTAATCTATTTCAGAAATAGTGCGAAACTTCTTGTCTCGAAGGCATTGCGACAATTACGTCAAGCGCGTTGTTAAGAAAGATACCGAGGAAACATAGTTTGGCAACGAATTTTGATTTGACCTACCAATTGGAAACAGAATGGTGCATGGGCAATTACTCGCGAAACATGTGCGAATTCACTTTTGTCAAAATTTACAGAGACAACATCGACAAGGAATTGGTACGATATCGATAACAGAGCCTACTGGACCGAATTTGATTTGGACTTACCATAGAAATCTAACAACAACCATTTAATAATTCACGACCTTCGAGCAATAATTGAGTGAACTCTGGCTGACAGGAATTCGACATTTTAGTTTGTTAATTAAATATTCCATGTACATAAAAATTTAAACTATTCGAAATGCAAGCTAATGCCATCCATTTTAAATCTAGAATTCCTCGTATCCAAGCGTGTTTGGCCCCCACATACTTATTATTATGCTCTATGGTGATGTGGATATGCAACTTATAAAGAACTGAACCAGCCGAACGCATATCTCACTCGTAACATAACAGCACGTTACAACTCTTGAATTTAGTAGTCATGCCGCAATAACAACTTTATGACAGGGATACCGGTCCGCTGAATGCGATTGGAGGAAAATGCGCGGTCCCCTGCCGAATGGAAATGCATCCGTACGTTACTGTGATTGCACAGAATCGGCTAGCACTCCGGAAAGTACAGCATGATTTACATCGCCCACCCTTAACCTGCCAACCAAAATACACAACCAACTATTAACGCCATCAACCGATTTACCCAAGACGAGCACAGTTCCCTTGTTGGAATACAACACCGAAATATTGCTTCAACAATTACGATAACAATCATTTCCTTATACTGCCTGACAATCATCAAAGTCGCGCATAGAAAGTTTCCCGAAGGAAAAACCAAAATGCGCGCGTTAAATGAAAATGAACGCCAAATAAAAAGTTCACTAATGCTAATTATGACACCTTAACTAGTCCCGCTTATAATCAACTAATTTAAAAAAACACTGGTAGGAAAATATTATTTGGTAATCGAAATAGACTTATATAGAAGAGCAGCGCTAACATTATACATATCACTTCGCTCGTGTGAGAAAGCCAAGTCCACACATACTAACAAAATAACTATAATCAGTCATTTCACGAGTATACTTGAAGCATTAATCAAAAACAGATATTCTAGCAAACCCCTACAGAACGCCTATGTGAATATACTTCACCGCACCTGGCCCTTTCGGGATCTACCCTTTTTCTGACGGCGTATAAATTCAGGCTGTAGATAGCTTATAAACACAAACACAAGCAAATTGATGCTAATAGGCCTGACTAAAACCAGAAACACTTTTCCAACCAGTTTTTATTGCAATTATAACCGTGTCTATTTAAAATACTTAAAGACCCGAATCTCGATCAACAAAAAATTCATTTTCGCTCCGGAAAAAAAAAATTTTAAAACGATTGAATTTCTAAAACCGAAGCACCATACACAGAGTGTTTAAACAAAATAATATATGTAATTTTTAAAAATAAAAAAATGAGTTTTTTACGATGTTCCCAATGCTATCAATTCGATACATATAATGAGCTCTTAACCATTTTTTTTTCATGTATAAAATTTGGACCGCCAAAATAATAACCTCCGCCTATAACTACTACTGTTATACTACCCGTATGACTTATCACAAAACATTTCAAGTAGAACTCCATGTTTAGTACGCTTACGATTTTAGTCCAAAAATCTGATAATTATTTGAATTAAATCGAGATCTTATCAAATATGTACTGTCGGATTTGACTAAACGAAAACGGACGGGTTTTAAAATTTCAAGGCGTCCGCTTAGACGTTTTAAAAAAATCGTCGAAAAATAGAAAATTTTATCAAAAAAAAATCATTTGAAGCAACGTATATTTCAAAATAGTTCTCGGTTTATCTCAAACAGTTAACCTCGTAACAAGTTAATAATGATAATGGAGTCGTTTTATCATAAATATTAAGATATCGGTTTATTTTCCGTTATACATCTGCCATTTTATTTAAAAAATAATTTTTGGCCTAAATAAAAAGCTACCAAAGTTCTCTGGGACGAGATACATAAATTATGTATGAAAAATTAATGCTAAATAATCTATGATAATTTCGAGTTCCTAACTCCGGTAATTTTTGACTGTCACTTTGACAAATTTTTTAACAATCATTATGGAATTGAAGCGATCGAATCTGGCGCTAGGATGAGTAATTCGTTAAGAATGCTGCACCAACTTTTTTTTTGTTAGTCTATTGCTCAATTTTAGAAATTTATTGGTTAGTACCCTTTTGAGGTTGTGAGCTGGGAGGTAGCGCTTGGGTTAAAGCTATGAGTCGGAAGTTTCCGAGTGGGGTACGGTGGCCGATTTAATCTCTGCCCTCTTGAAGTCGCCCTTATAGAAAAATATGGAAACTAACTATCAGGCGAGCTAATATTTCACATCGTTTTTTTGTTATTCTAAAACTTCACAAAATATCAGCTATCAATTTTTCGTGGGGTTTTAATCTATTTCAAAATTAAAAACAAAAATCCTTGCGAAAGATACCTACACCTGATTTTAATAATAAACACAGAACTTTCAAAAAATAAAATATCTCTTTTGTAAATATAGNATTCGAAAGTAAACTTTTTTATTTAAGTCATCACAAAAATGCAAGAGTAAGTGATGAATTATAAAACTCGTTGAATGAGCGCACTTATAAGCGAAATCAGATTTGTGATGACTCACAAATTAAGCATTGC
Organism: Oikopleura vanhoeffeni; assembly: GCA_004367855.1. Classification (NCBI taxonomy): domain Eukaryota; kingdom Metazoa; phylum Chordata; class Appendicularia; order Copelata; family Oikopleuridae; genus Oikopleura; species Oikopleura vanhoeffeni. The sequence continues at coordinate 476,950 of SCLH01000003.1, forward strand.
ATTTTATAGTTACTTTTATTTTTCATAAAATATAATTTAATAAACTTGTCAATTTTGACCTCTAGGACGTTAACTCAAGTGAATTAGAAATCTGAAAATTAATTTAAAAACTAAGGTCCAAGTAAATCTTCATTTTTTAGGAAGGGACCAAAATAAATGTGTCAGAATCACATTCTTTTAACCCATCAAAAAGCGCAAGAAATTAAATAATAGTTAGAGCATAATTGGGGGATAGCAAAATTTGAAATAGACACACTATCTGAGTCATCACTTTTAATTCTAATTTTCAACGTTGCTAATGATCACCTACTTAATAATTTGTATACCAGACTTTTCTGATTTGGTTTCAAGGGGTTGAGGGTGTGAAATGCAAGCACTCTGAAGTTAGGAGAACTATGAAGATTCCCTTAGAAACTTTTTCCAAAAACCTTTCCATGCGTAAGATACCTTCGCCAAATAAAAGCAATTTAAATTTGCTTGCAGATATCTAATTTTTTACATACACGACCACCTCCAGTGTCTGCGAGTTGAAAATTTTTGATACCAAAGAAAAACCGACTAAGAATAAATTAATAGAACACCACATTAAAAGTCAAATTGGAGNTGCCCGTTAATGAAAATGAACGCCAAATATAAGCAGTGTCACATCAATCTATTATAACCTTACTAGTCCGCCGCTTATAATCACTTTTTAAAACACTGGTAGAAAAAAAGTATTATTGGTAATGAAGGACTTATATAGAAGAGTCAGGCTAACTTTAACAATACTTCGCTCCGTGTGGAACCAGGGCAACATACTACCAAAATAACTAAATCAGTCATTTCACGAGATCTTGAAGCATAATGCAAATACAGATTAATTCTAGCAACTACAGAACGCCTATGTGATATACTTCCCGACCTGGCCCCTTTCGGGATCACCCTTTTCTGACGGGTAATAAATCAGGCCGTAGATAGCTTATAAACACCAAGCAAATTGATGTAATAGCACTGCTACAGAAAAAAACTGTTTCCACCAGTTTCCTATTGCAATTTATAACCGTGTTCTATTTAATCGATCAACAAAAAAAATTCATTATTCGCTCCGGAAAAAAAAAGATTAAAACGATTGAATTCTAAACGAAGCACATACACAGAGTGTTTTCAAACAAAATATATATGTTATTTTTAAAAAAAATAAAAAAATGAGGTTTTTTTCGACTTCACCTTGTGGGGTTGTCTGTTCTGGGGGTTCCTCTCTCAGTGGAATGTAGAGGTACTGTGTGTTGGTAACTGATTTTGTGGTTGTTGGTTTGGTGGTGAAGTGTGTATAATTTGCTGGTGGAGTGTGGGGCCTGTTAAATATAAAACCTGGGTTCCGCCTTATAACTACTACTGGGGATACTAACCGTATACTTATCACAAAACATTTCAAGTAGAACTCCATGTTTAGTAAGCTTCTACGATTTTAGTCCAAATCTGATATTAATTTGGAATTAAATCGAATCTTATCAAATATGTACTGTCGATTTGGACTAAAACGGACAGGTAAAATCTTCTCAAGGCGTACCGCTTAGATGTTTCTAAAAAATCACGTCGAAAAATAGAAAATTTATCAAAAAATCATTTGAAGCAAGTTTATTTCAAAAGAGTTCTCGGTGTATCTTCATTACAGTTAATAATGCCATGGATTCGTTTTATCATACATCTTAGATATCGCGTTTATTTTCCGTTATAAACACTGCCATATTTATTTAAAAAATAATTTTGGGCCTAAATAAAAAAGCTACAAAGTTCTCTGGGACGAGATACATAAATTATGTATGGAAAATTTAATGCTAAATAAATTATGATATTTCGAGTTCCTAACTCTAATATTTTTGACTGTCACTATTGAAAATTTTTTTAACAATCATTATGGAAAATTGAAGCGATCGAATCTGGCGCTAGGCTGAGAAAGTTAATGTGATTCTGTGCCGAACTGTTACGACCCTTATTTACATAAGGGTGAAGCTAAAAAATTAGGATTGAAAGGCCCGGCCGGTATTTTTTCGCTTACCATATAAAAAAGTTATTGTCATGAAAAGCTATTTTGTCTTTTTCTTCTTTCAAGATATTAATTTAAAAATTTTAGCATTGGAAATTTGTTTTGCCTCACCGAAAATACACCACCGAACTTAAATGTAGTTACGTCCCAGGCAGTTATGCAAAGTTTTTTTGTGCATCAAAGGAAATTAAACAAAAAGCGGCCGGCCTGATAACCAATTCAATGATATGGTATTATTGTCAAAGATATCAAAGTAACTTTTTTATTTAAGTCATCACAAAAATCAAAAGAGTAAGTGATGAATTATAAAACTCGTTGAATGAGCGCCACTTATAGCGAAATCAGAGTTGTGATGACTCACAAATTAGCCATTGATTTTATCGTACTTTATTTTTAAAAAATATAATTTAATAAACTCTGTCAATTTTGACCTCTAAGACGTTAACTCAAGTGAATTAGAATCTGAACTAATTTAAAACTAGGGCCAAGTAATCTTCATGTTTTAGGAGGACCAAATAAATGTGTCAGATCACATTCTTTTTAACCCATCAAAAAGCCGCCAAAGGGAAATTAATAATAGATTAGAGCTAATTGGGGCGATAGCAAAATTTGGAAAATAGACACACTATCTGAGTCATTCACTTTTAATTCTAATTTTCAACGTTGCTAAGATACACCTACTTAATGAATGCTTATACCAGACTTTTCTGATTTGTTTCAAGGGGTTGAGGGTGTAATGCAGCACTCTGAAGTTAGGGACACTATGAGATTCCCTTTAGAACTTTTTCCAAAAACCTTTCCATGCAGTAAGATACCTTCGCCAATATAAGCAATTTTTAAAATGTTGCTTGCAGTATTCTAATTTTTTACATACACGACCACCTCCAGTGTCTGCGAGTTGAAAATTTTTCATACCAAAGAAAAACCTACTAAGAATAAATTAATAGAACACCACATTAAAAGTCAAATTGGAGTTTTTTGTATTTTTTTTTGAACAATCAGAAATTGAAAAATTAATCGTAGCATAAGAGGGTTGTGGCCCACAACTTGTGGGCGTGAAATGTTTTGAGCCCTTTTTAGTATTTTTTAAGAGTGAAGGTATTTTCAGCATCGGGTTTTTTTCAATGTTCAAATTGTATAAGAAAAAGTTTCTGCATTTTGGATTAAGAAACAAATCCATGATAAAGATACCATGGTTTATCACCTCTTTCTAGGACACTCTGAAGGGTATTTAATGTTACAGGTAATAACAAGTTTCAGAGGGCGACGGTATTTGTCGCTTACTTAATTTTGTTTTGATAGAAAACCACCAAATTGGCAAAATTGGCAAGATACCACAAAAAAACGATATTTTTTTTCAAAAACCTGAGATTTTACCTGTGATAAAATTGAAAATCACACACATAACTTCACCTTTAGTCAATCTCCGGCAGGTTTCTAAGTCTCTCAATAAACTCTGACAATAAACCCAGTAAAGTAAGAGAAAACAAAAAATCCTGTTCAGAAAAATGAACAGGATGTTTTTTTTTCATCCAAGACATTATGTCTTAGACATATCGTTACTTATTTTAAAATAGTAACAAACTATTTTAGTTTTAAAAAAAAACCCCACAAAATTTGAACGTTTTTTTCTTTTTCCAAAATGGAAATGCATAAGCCACCGTCAAAAATGACAAAAATGAAAGATAACATTGGAACAATTTTAGAGATAATCATTGTGTCTAGTGATGAAGAAATGAGCGTCAATAGTGACGACGTAATCACAGAGTAAGTAAAAAAAACCCACAGTTCCCTTCATCTGTTCATTTTAAAATACTTCAAAGACAGGAATTTATTTTCATTCAAAAACAAAAAAGAGGAGAGATTGAACCTATAACAGTACGTAGAGAAACATTTAAACAGAGGAATTCAAACTAAAAATATTTCCTTAAACGGATATAATCATGAAATTTCAAGCAAGAACATGGAAAAATCTCAAAAAAATTATGATTTTTTTAAGTTTTTTAGACAAAAAAACGGCAATTTTACATGTCAATCATTTTCGTACATATTGAATGTAGGTATTATAACAACGGAGGTTTAAGCTTATTTAGTAAAAAAATATTTTAATACTTGAATTTTTTTATCCGCATTAAAAAATAATAAATAATTATGATTTCAACAAGCCGTTTTTTTACATAAAAACCAATGCCGAAATAGGAATTTGTTAATATTCTTATTAAAAGATCATTATAGTCCATTTTTCTACAGATCATAAAAACGAACTTTTGGTCCCAAAATATGCTAATTCTGTTAAAACTTTTACAAACAAATGACAAAAAAAATCAACAAAATTCAAGATATTTTTGTTGGTGTTAACAATTGCCCTGTCCTTTCTGTTTGCTGCAAAACTCTTATAGTCAAAAAGGGGGTCAACTAAATCTTTATTTCGGGACTAGTTGTTTCTAAAGAAAACTAAGCCCCGCTTTAGATTCTTCGTTGGCTTAATGTACTCTCCAAAAGGGAAATGCAGTAAGCAGCCAAAAGGGCTAAAAGGGGGGGAAAACTCGGGAGAAACGCCGACCCGCCAGTTGCCTGAGAGACCCCTTGGACTCTCCGACAACTGTCGGGCCGATCTTTTCTCCCACACTACTCCCCGTCCTAGGTTTAGGCGGAGAGAGAAAAATGGAAATAGAAGTAGCGGACAAAGGTTAATTTAGCACAAATATATTTTTTTTTCAAACCTCCATGTTAATGCTACTGGGAAGGTGAGGTCCCCTCTCTCGTCACTCGAGTCCTCCATATGCTGCTAGAATAGCTTGTCGAGCCCCGACGAACCTCTAGTGCTGGAAGGTCGGAGTAACGAAAAGGGGTCCCTGGGGGACTGGCGATGAATCGGATGGGGCTTGAGGTGAAGCCCCGGTCCGATTCCCTGTCCCTTCCCCATTGCTTTGTGTCCAATCGGCGTTGAAGGAGCGTGGATTCAATTGAATCCACATGAAACTCGTCGTCGTCGTCAGCACATAGGTAGACTTGGACTAAAAATTTTATATGATCGCAAAGTTATATCGCTCCGGAAAAAAAAATATATAACTGTATTACACTTGGTTAGAAATGCGTAGCGTTTATTTTCAAACATTAAAAATGGCATAATATCTAAATTGCGTCTGTACCCAAACGTGAAATTAGTTTTTATCTATTATACTTTAATAATTAACGGTCGCATAATTTATCTGAACTTTATTTATGGACAGTGTACGCAGGTACACCTGATTATTTGTTCAAATAAAATTAAACTGTATTGAATAGCCTAAAAATTCTAGATATTCAAAATTATCGACAAGTCAGAATCCGTTGGTTTTATGGTATTGAAAATTAACGATTAAATTCATTTTAATATGAACATAAATTATGATATTTGAGGAAGTCATAATTGTCCAGGAAAACAGAATTTTGGACGATTAAATTAAATAAAATATATTTCCGGGGGAGAAATGAATATTTAAATTTGGGCTACGTGAGAACAGGAAATAATTCTCTTTGAGAAGCGCCGAAATGTATTGAGTGCCCAAGAAAATTGAGGTGATAAAAACAAACTTCCCCGGAGTAAAAATATTGAAAAAGGTTAAATGTACTGTAAAATATTAGTGATCCGATTGATTTAAGTTTGTACAAAAAACTTTCCAACACAAATTCCACCCAAATGCTAAAATATGTTCTATATGTCTACATGATTTCTCAAACCATTATTCAATATCGCCCAAAAAGCCTCTCAAATATTCAAGGATTTCGGACAAAATTGGACCGCGAGAGTTTGTGTATCGGTGACAAATTATAATATAAGTTCATTTGACATAATGTGAGGCCGCATAAATGTCGGGACGGATATTGATCTTAATCGAAAATGAATCAATTTTATCACGGTGAAATTCAAAAATTTTTCTAAATACTGATCGCCGTGGACCTCCTAACTTTCAGCTTTTGAAATAAATGGAAAAGTCGTTTCTATGGGTTACGAAGAAACTAAGAGCTGATATAAAATTGTTTTAGTCTGTACAAACGCAATAGCTGTAGGAAAAGCTCTTCAATTTTAGGGACAGAGTTCCTCAAAAACTTATTGAAGATAACCCAATTAAAACCCTATTTCAAATTTTTCTTTGGACATATCGGAACCCAAGGATATGATATAACGATATTATGTGAAAATTCTCTTCAGTTTTTGATTCTAAATGTCAGGATCAAGAAATTGACGTTTATTCGTGAAATCAAAACATTTTCCTGACCAAAATAAATGTTTTGACAAGGGGAAAGTTTCCACCCTCAATGAAGCATTGTTAACACGAAAACTGTAATTTAGAAAAACACTTTTAAAAGGCTGTAGCAGCATAGCTGCACGCTAGCATTAAATTTTTTGAATCAAACCCTCTACTAAACTGTCTGTTTAAACGCTGTTTAATTCCGTTGGTAGCAGCATCGTAGAAACTAAAAACTTAGTCGAAGAAGGATTTTGAACATTTTCAAGAATTTTTTCCCAAATTTGAGGGAATTTCAATGGTATTGTGAGGCAAAAACTTTAGTTCTTGAACACAAATAAATTGTTATGTTTATTATAATCCTCTAACCTGTTTTTGTTGATTCCTTGTTTCGGGATTTTTTTATGAAAATGTTTATGATTCAGATAGATTATGAAGCGTTGACAGTGGGGCTTGAGGCTAAAGATGACGGTGTACGACTCTATTTCGTTCACTTCGAGCGCCCTCGCAAGTGGGACTCCGGAACAGAGCACAAGAAAAAAAACTAAAATTCAAACCTAGGCCCACTGACAGGGAAACCGTAATTTTGTATTAGTTTTATTAGTCTCTTAATGAAAAAACTTCTCTGCGTTATCAAGGTTTGATTCCAAATAACTTATTATTCCAAGCCTTTTTTTAAATTTATTAACTTTGTTTTTTTCTTAAAAAATTAGATGATTCTTTTTGTGACGATATTTTCTATTGGAAACGCTGAAAAGCGATTAGGTCCAGTTTTCATGGAGAAAACATAAAATAATTATAGATAAAAAAGTATTTGACTTTGCTTTAAAAAAAAAGTTAGAGTGACATAATCTTTTGAATTAATAATCATTTTTTGAAAACAGTTTCCACTCAACAAACAATAATTTCAAGCTAATTTCGCATGAAAATATTGTATGCCTTACTTGTTCTCAGTGATTGCTTATGTCCGTTTTTGAAGTTTTGAAAATTATTTTTGAATTTTTTAGAAATAAGTCTAATCGACCAAAACAAATAAAAGAACATGTTCAATTTGATTTTTACTGTTGACGCATTGAAATAAGGAATTTCAAAACCAATAAATGTGTATCAATGTTTTCAAGCAGGGGTCGGCACAATCAGATCGGATTGGCTCATTTTCCGACGGTCCTCATTTTGACAGCCTTCGCATCATATTGTCTTTCAAAAAAATCGACTTAAGGGTATCCCGGTATCGTACCTTCTTGGAAAACGCCAAAAAGAATGTTCAAAAATTTTACAAAATAAGTAATATTTGCAAGACAACATTCGGGTATACCAGTGTCACGTCAGACTTAATTATTGGAAACCGTTGTTGGAATTATTCTGTGGAGTCAGTTTTGAAATTTATTTAACGAAAGAAAAGAAAATATTTTTTTCGTCAAAAAAGTTAGTGAAACTTTACTCGGCTTAAATTCTAATCCAACTTGATAAAGCTGATAAAACATAGACCTATCAATTTTTGAAACAAATTTGACCGTCGTAAATGACAATATTTTATCCGATAAGCAAATTTTAAAAGCCGCATGAAATCTTCACTAAACAATATTTGTTATTACGAAAAAACTCTGCATGACCTTTGCTTAGTAATACACGTCAAGAAAGGTATTTTTTTGCAAATTAAATTTATGAATTTCAACCCTGTCGCTTATTTGCAAAAATATTCAACCTTTCTGTTTTGATGTGAACAATAAACAATTGCGAGTTTAAGTGAACTTTTAAAATTCAATTACAAAAAGTACGTACAAAATGGATAGCACAACTTTCTACCAAAAAATTCGAGAGGGTCAAAATTTTAAAATTGAGATAGTGCACTTATTTACCAATTCATGACCATCATTCGGCAATAATACTTAATTTCATGTTAAAAACACATTAATCAGAACGGGTCCAAACATTCATAGATAAATTTTATTTATCCCTTCTCAACCAAGTGACTCTCACTAGTGAATATGAATGTTACATTTCGTTAACCTTCCGGCTGGGGAGTACGACACACGTCCGACTGAGTTCTCGGATAACTTTAAATGACCACCAACCATATTTAAAAAATTTGCCAACAAATTGCCTCTGAATTGGACAATTTAACCTCTTTTTCATGAAAACACGTTTAAGATTTAGAAAAGTTTTTTGCAATTAAATTTGAAAAATATCGTTCGATTCGGACAATTTTTCTCAGAATAGTGTACTAACTTGGTGTCATTTTTAGTTTATAAGACCTGTCAGACTGATCGCTTCAAAAGCCGAAATATAAATGGTGTTGACACTCGATTCACTATGAAGCATTTCGGTTGTGAAGAAATTTTGTCGGTAAAATTTTCGAAATTGAGGATCAAAATATTCATTTATATTAGAAACGATAACTGTCACTTAAATAATTGGTGCACCGACTATTCATAAC
>SCLH01000003.1:485665-546859 GCA_004367855.1 Oikopleura vanhoeffeni
TGCCTCCCTTGGCTGGCCACCACTATACCACTGTATTTTTTCCTCGGCCGTGGGTTTTGGGACAACTCATTACAGCAGGGTCCGGCGGATAGGTGAAAGTTTTTCCGTCAAAACTTCACCATATTAGCCGGATTTCACCTATCCGCCGGACGGCTGGAAGATACGCTCTGATGGTCAATAAAAAAAGGTCTAGATTTTATAATTTAGTAAAAGGGGTAGGTCAGGTGAGAATTAAGGCTGATTTTTTGCTCCATTTTAATCATAAATGCAAAAAGTGACGTTTTGAAAACCTCAGAAACTACTTTTCGGATTATTGACTCACGTAGTAATTTGAATTTGCTTCTAGAATGCATTTATCTGATTTATTCGGCCAATATATTAATAAAATTTCTACAGCTGAGTTTTCTAATTGGACCATTTTTTTCCAGTCGGCTTAGACAGGCGTTTGACTGGAGAAAAAAATGGCCTTAAACAACAAAAGCTTGAAAATTGGGCCATTTTTTTCTCCGGAGAAAAAAAATGGCCCAATTTTGCTGGAACATTGAAAAATCGTTTCTAGTTATTTTGTGAATAAACAATTATTATTAAGGCAGTACAGGTGTCGCATTTAAGGCCAAAAACAGGGTTTTCAGCGTCGCCTCAGATGAAGTACTAGAAACAGCGAACATATTGTATTTCCATTTAGGGATTAATTGAACATTGAATCTTGCTTCACGAAAACAAATCGAGAGGGCCTCTGGATCTGGCCGACCAATCCGAGAAGCGACCTTTCAAAAGTGCACTACTGTCTTCACTTTCAAAAGACCTACTCCTCCCCTGTGTTTTGAAGATAGAGATACTTTATAGCTTTTATTTGGACCACAGCGACAACGTGGGGCAGAACCCCTAAGTTCAGTTGTTGCCTAAAAAAAGATTATTCATCCGGCGCGTTAAATCGAGCAAAAAAACTGCTTTTTTGCGCCTTAGTTTGTGGAGTGCCCTCGGGGAAAATAGCTACTCCTCCCTGGATTTTGACCAGCCTTGACGGATTAAACTGTAATAGCTACACATCCAATTTCTTTTATAAGATAATTGTGAAAGTAGAAGGTCCGAAATTTCGAATGAAATCCGACTCAAAATTCTCTTTCATTAAAGTTTAATTTGTTAATGATTAAACCCAAAATCAAATAAATATTTTGAAGAAAATTTTTGGTGGAATTTGGTTTATAAAGTTAAAAAATTGCAAAAATTTGCCAATATCGCCGAAAAACCTACGCAATTTCACGATTTTTAGCTAAATTCTTCCCAGTGCCTATAAATTATTGCCGGATTTACGTTCGTGTTTGATGTTTTTATGACGAAGAACTTTGAGATCGTCATGAATGACGTCAGTTGTTAAGATTGAATTCGTCAAATTAGTTTTTTTCATTTGTATTTGATTGTGTTTGGTGGAGTATCACTTAGAGTGATTCTTCACATTTTGGTACTTATCGTCAGTTGAATAAATTGTAAAACTTACGTTTTTTTATATTTGAAAAAAAGTTTATGTTTGTCCTCATATCGCCGAAAGTGCCAGTATCGCCGAAAATGCAAAAAATCTCCAAATTCAACTTTCGGCGATTTTTCCCCTCCGTATAGCTGTTTTTACATAATAAACCAATTTAAACTTTAAAATCAAAGTTTTATTACCGGCATAAAATGAAAAAATGTCATGGCTTTCAGGACGTTTGGTTACGTGGTCTGATTGTGATATTGATAAGCAGCAGTTATTGATAAAGTGTTTATTATGTTTTTGAGGCAATAAATGTTTTTTGAGCGAATTGTCTACTAGACTATAGGCCATATCTTTGCAAAATTCTTTCATCCGGATCTTCATAGAACCAGTCGAACATGTAATCAGGATAAGCTGAAGATGATTTATTATTTTTCCAGATTTTTCTTTGGGGGGGGGGCTGCCCCCAGGGGGCATCAGGAAAAAAATTTTGGGTGGACATTTTTAAGAGGACCACCAAAGTCGAATCTACAAATCTTTCTCCTCTTTAAATACACGCTGGATCAACTCCATGCTTTCGCAAAAGCTTCAAAAACTTCTTAACACCGCTAACACCTTAGTCAAGAAATCGAGCTATGTTAGCGCAAGTCTTGTTCCCAAATCCGGATTTATTAGTGTTTGGATAAATCAAGCACGCTCAGCATTGATTTTTGATACAGTTATTAAACGAAGGTGTTCTTCTCGATTCGGACGCACTAAATCAGGATGAGTTTTAAATCACAATCCCTGCCCGATCCAAAATTTTTATCCTGACTCGAGACCTCATTCCCGTCAGAACATGGATCGGACGGTACACATCAATGACCCTTATCATCAAAACACATCTTATTTTTTCATTGAATTCCGTTGATTTTTTACCACAAAACAATAAGTACAAAAACAAGTCAATTGATCGTATTTTTATAAGATTTTTTTTCTAGAATTAATTTGTATTTTCGAGACTTGGCGCATTTCTCACTCAATACCGTATAAGTATTTTGAAACAATGAATGATTTGACACAAAAAAAGACAACAGTTGGCAAATAAGCGCGCGATATTTCTTGTTATGACTTAAAACCTTTTTCTAAAATTTGATTATAATAAGTTTTTGGCTCGCATGATGTCTATCACATTTCATTTACTATGGTGAAGTCCCAGGGGTGTATAATGGTAACAGTTGATTTTTAGTCAGGTAAAAGCGGTGAACGAGAGGTGTATTACGTGGGGAATACTACATTGATGTGCGTTGATATAAGTGCGTTGTGCTGTTCATTGTGAGGTCATGAGTTCGAACCCAGTGGTCCTTGAGTTTTTAATGAATTAACTTTATAAATTCATTTCTGGGAGTGTATGGATATTATATTTTGGGTCACATTTTTAAAGGCTGTTATTTATTGTTGTTAGTCCTAAAATATTTCTTTAACTTCCGTATTCCCGAGCTCGAAAACATGATATTAGGTAAAATACCGAAAAAAAATCTTTGAACTTTTGAACTTACATGGACACCTGTTGTAACACTAGAACAAATCAGACACGGTCATTGGTTGGTCAGATAACTTAAGTGAGAAAGACCCCCTTTTTAAAGTCAGCTCATCTGCATTGTACCATATTAATATTTTAAATTAAAAATCTGAATCTGTTAGTTAAATTTAAATAATTTCCTTTTATCAATATCTTTCTTCCTGCTTCGTCGGTTATGCAAGAATGAGAATTTTGTTTATAAGTTTTAACTCCGCAACATCCACCACCGGCAAGATCAAAAAGCTCAGAACGGCCCATGTCATTTGGGCAACATCCAGAAGAAGAAGGTTCATACCTACAAACGAATAACTTTAATTAATAACATAGTCAAAATAATTATACCGGTAGTTCCAAATCACCAATCCCTAGGGTTGGAACGGCAAATTCGAAGTTGTGAGCGGTTAAAAAGGATAAGTGTAAATTATATCTCCTTATCACACTTTTGTGCATATCTCGTCCCTGATTAGCAAACGTAGTGTGTTTTAAGTAGTAGTGACGAGATATGCACAAAAGTGTGATAAAAAGATTTACTGATAAGGAGATAGACTAAAAGATATTTTAAAATCATAACGATGAACTTGAGATTGACCTTGAGGTTTGACAATTTTTTGCTCTCTAGCGAACTTTCAGTATATCCCTTATTCACACTTTTGTTAATATCCCGGCCCTATGACTTAAAAACACACTACGTTTCCTAATCAGGGCCGGGATATTAACAAAAGTGTGAATAGGGGATATAACTCATATTTTGCATCTGGAATCACAAATTCTAAAATTTTTATCTTTAATTGTGGAAAATAGAGTTTGACAATCAAGGTACAGCAAATCATGTGAAAGTAACCCACAGCTGTCTTCAAATATTATATTTATTCGGGAATCGACGCACAAAAATGTAAGCTACGTCCTTGTTTGGTCGAATTGAATTTATGTGTTATGAATCAACAGTTATTTCAAATAAGTCCAAAATTTTGTAGAAAATCACGATTATTTATGAAAAATAGTTATTTTTCCCAATTTGAGCATATTATGGAATTCATTTTTGCAATGAATACATTTTCTCGTGGAAAATTTTAAATGAAAATTTCACTTCCGAAAAAAATCTATCCCTAAACATTATTCAAGAAACTGGCTGATCTAACATTTTTGGTTTATGTTCACTTCAAAAATCGTTTGTTCGAAAAAATAACAGGCCAAAAGCCTAAGAAAATGACCTCTTGGTATATTGGAAAATAAATAATAAATTAATAATAACTTTTATTTTCTGAAATCCCAGCGAAATTCCTTTGAAAGTATCAGAAGGAAAAAATTCTTAAAATACGTTCTTGCCATTTTGAACAGTTTCAGGTCGCTTGAGCCGATATGGCTTACCGACCCTTAGAGCTCAGATCCTGAATATTTAAAAAATGTGAAATCTGAGCACTTGATTGGTTGATCCTTTCATAATCTGACCAATAAAATCGGCCTATTCCGCAATCCAGGGTTTTTGATTGGGTGCTAATTTCTTGCGTTGTTTGTATCATTCAAATAATCAGGTTCTGTATTATGAGGGTCGGTAATCCATATATATCGGCTCTGTGCTCACACAGGTCACCAATTACTAAAATAAGTAATTTTCATTCCAAAAACAATCTGAAAATTTAAAATTTATTCAAAATTTTCTTACATTTTGTTACATCATAGTAAAAAATAGGTTTCGGCTCAAATATTCAATCAAACTCACTGTTTTCCTTGATTAGCTTTATATCTGTCATTTTTATTTTTGTCTGCGCAGCATTTTAACCCATTTTGTAATGGTTTATTTCCGCAGCAAATCTCTTTGGGTTTGATCAGAAATCCGCTACAACACTTTTTCTTGAGATGATCATATTTTGCCGAAGTTCCCGAAGTCCCATGACAACATCTGAATTCTTCCTTTCTTTTATAAGTAACATATCCCTCTTTCTCTCGACAGCAAAACTCACCAGATTTCTCATATGGGATATTATTGCAGCAATCATACTAAAGGTTTAGTATTTTTAAAATACTTTATACAAGGACGATTCCTCGTGGAGGACCATTTAAAAACCTATGAAAGGTTGACGCCACGAGTAGCAGAGATCAAATATTTTGGGTAAGTATTTCAATAACTATGCCTAGGTAGGACTTAACACTTATCGTCTATCTTTTAACTAGGGCAAAAGTGTTTAGACCTATCTAGGCATAATTTTCGATATACTTTATTTAGAAGACGTTTATTTTGTTAAAATTTTTATGACAAAATTCTAATTTTCTAAGAAAAATTTTTATTGAAAATGTTCAAAAATGTTAAAAAAAAATTTTGTTGGTATAAAATGTTTGTAAAAAAATGTTTTGTGATGAATTATTTGTTTTAAAATGTTTCGCTGAAAAATATTTTTTGTCATAGAAATTCTTTCCCATAAAAGTGGGTGGGTATACTTTTTTTTTGCTGAAAACTAAGGCCGAGAAATTATATTTGATTTTCTGTTTATTTCACTTACTTTTCTGATATCATATAAAGTGCCTCCGCAGCAAATTTTTTTTCTTTTTGAATAAGTGACTGATCTGCCTAGTTCTATATTAGTGCAACAATGTTTCCCATTTCTGGTTGAATACAGTTTGTTCCCGCAACAAATTCCGAAAGTTGGTTCTCTCAAAACGCCTAAGCCACATCCATGGGATCGGGCAAAGTTAAACGGAGCCCATCGAGGTGAAGGATATTGCCCCTTATCAATGTTATAAATCTAGATCGGGATAAAAGTATTCCGGGATCGAGACGGGATCTTGATTTACAACACTGTCCTTGTATCCATGTACCATATCTTTCACAAGCGGAGCAAGTCTTTTTGCAAGTATCCCAGGGGCTCAAATAGTTTTGAAATAGAAACAATCATTTATAAGAAATTAGAATATATTTAAAATTTTATTTATTGACAAAAATTTGAAATAAGATGTTTGATATTTAATTTTCAAGATTTTGGTATATGGATTAAGGGCTCGGTTGAAAAATCGAAGATATTTTAATGATACAAATAACGCGGGATAGCATCCGGTGCGGTCTAAGATACCGTGGATCCCAAGACACGAAGGTGGCAGAGAGAAACTTTACCTATAGTTTTATGAGGCAGCAGAGGTGTTTTTGCGCGAAAGTTATAAGCGAGGAGACATCTAGACATGTCTTGAATTAAGTATTGATTAACATAAATTAAAATGCTTAAAATATCATTATAAATAATTGTAATAATACTTTTATTTATTTCAAGTTTTATACACAAATAAATGTTTTTCATTTATTTTCGAAAGTAATTGTATTTATTTTTATAATTAACGATTCTTTTATTAATTCTCATTTTTATTTTCTAACGTTTCGCTTTTATTGTTGTAAAGCATTATCAAAGATTTGGAAACTATCAAGTTTAAAAATTATGCATTTAAGGAAAGATTTGAGTTCGGGTTTTCATCTTTGAAATCGTAAAAATTTGAGAAAAAATCGAAGCATTATGAAAATTTTACGCATTTTTGGTCCAAAATTTTTTTTGTATCAATACCTGAAATCTGTGAGTAAAAACCAAAAAAAAAGCCATTTTTACTTTTTTCATGGATTCCTACATATTTTCTGACCACTGTTTGTATAAATCATAAAAATTTTATATTATATTTTCTATCGACTTTTTAAGAAAAATTATGAACATTTTCCCCAAATCAAATCTAAAATTTTTTATTCGTGGTTCTTTGAACTCTCTATAAAAAATCATGCAGAATCACATATTAAATGTTTTGGTATCTATTAAATCGCCGTATGTCAACTAATCGGTAGGTCGTGCGTTTATCATTTTGAAACTGTTGATGAAATTTTAAACACTTGACTGTGCACTCGATAAGTGCCATTCGGCACTGAATCTTTTAAAATTTTATTGTTGTGAAAAATTCCCAATAAAATTGTGGGTGTACTGGGCGTCATTTCTTTCGATAGTCAATACATTTTTAAAAATCAAAACGCAATTTAAGGTCAATTTTTATTTCAAACAAAGACTGTTTTTCTTTACTTTTTGCCAACTTTTACCCTTTTTCATGGAAAAAATTTGACATTTAATAAGATATTTTCGATTGTGCAGAGTTATGAAGCTACTGATTACAAAAAAAATCTATAGTCGGGTTAAGTTGGAAATTGATGCACAGTGAAAAGTGTTATTTTGTTTCTTTAACTATAGTCAGTTATGTTGAGAAAATAAAAATGTGAACGTTTGTAAGAATGAACACTTTTATTGTAGATAAAAATTAAAAAAATAAATTTCCACATTTTTTTTATTTCAAATATTGCTCTGAAAAAATGTACCAATCTGCTGGACTTATGCCACCCCCTTAAATCGCTATATTTTGATCACGTGACGATCAAATTTTTTTTCATAATTTTTATTCCATTTTGACANCTCGTTGAATTTCACCCTCAAGAAATTTCAGAAAAATCCACCCATTATTTTTATAAGTCGAAATTAATGGTGGACACGCTATCCATACATTTTTAATTCCTGCAAGAAATTTTCCAAATTTTATTTGTATTTCACTTTTTGAGGCAAAACCATTTGTAACTTATAAGCAAAATTTGAAACTTTTCGAAACAATCTTATCTTTTGAAACGGTTTTTAGTTTTTAAATTTTTTGAAAACATTTTCAAATTTTTAATCACTTGGAAAAAAAATTTTTGGATCAAATTATCTAAACAATCTCTAATTTTCGAAATTTATATCTTTTGTTTTTTCATTGTATTTTTGTATTATTTCACCATTTTTCCAAAAAAAATTATTTTTGACTTTCTTTTAAAAAAATATTTTTTGAATGTTTTTTATATTATCCAATTTCAAATTTTTTTCCAGCTGAAAATTAAGTGAACTAAGAACCCAATCATCAAAAAAGATAAAAAAGGTCAACATATAAGGTTTCTACAAATACTCAAAGGCTACGCATTTCCCTTGTATCCGAGTTTCGTAGATAATTATTTGAGAAAAATGGAGATATTATTGGGATGCCTCTTTAGAAAAAAGATGAGAAAAAAGAAATGAGATGCATTCGATCCTCAAATTGGGAATAAATTGGGGAAGTCTGAACTCGGAAATTTTGAGCTCTTCTGGTAAAAATTATTTTTAAAATAATTTTAAAAACTTTTCCTTTCGTAATAAATTGAGATGTAGCCGTTGGAATTGGGACAAATTTAGTTTTTGATAATTGTTCCGGAGACAACGTTGGAGGTGGAGGTGGTCTGAACATAGGATGTCCGGGGCTGCTACGAAAGAACTCACTTTTAAAAAAATCACTTTTTAGCCAATGAAACGCTGACGGTATTTTTTACGCATTAAGAAGTTGGAAGTCGCAAAAAGATCAAAAAAGACTTTTCAAAATCGCATTTACCACGTTAATTAATAACAGAATATTCCAAATCTACTGAAGAGATAAACTTAAAAATGTCCGGATCCAACAAAAACGGCGCCGGAAAATTTATAATCTTGAAACTTAAATGTCTATCTTGAATCTCAATTTTTGACATATATCAACTTCTTTTTTTACATAATGAGTACATTAAAATCGTAAAAGGTTGTCGATCGAACATTTGATTTTTAAGCGCTTGAATTTTAGAGAACTTCTTGTTCCACGCCCAAAATCAGGGATTTTGAAAATTTATTTCCTCCGTCATTTTTTGAGGTAAATTTCTACGATTCTCATAAATTTAATCATCAAAAATTTTGCAACAGATCGTCGATCGAATATTTTCAAGATGCTCTCTGAGCTTTGCTGACGGACGCCGAGAGTCGAATGTAGAAGTTGAAGATACTATCTGTAACAAATCACTCATAAATATTATATTTTATAGCTCAATTTTACAAATATATGAAATAAATTATGCTCCAAAATTAACTTAATTCTTTTCAAATTTAATTAACTTTATATAATTAACTTATATATAATTAATATATACGATTAACTTATTTTTTTTTCAAATTTAATTTTTTATTAAGATATATCCAGGGTTGTAAAAGAGATGATCCCTGACCAGAATTCCTATCCACATCCCCATGTTTTCCCTATCTTTTACTTAAAACTACCCAAAAAAGGAATGGAAAGCATCGAATTCTGAAATAGATACAGCCAGCGGTTCAAGCGTCATTATAATAAGTTCTGAATGAAAACATTCACAATAATATAAAAGATATAAATCTATTTTTGAGCAATTTGGTCGGACAGCCTATCTTGGAAATGCTTTACATTCTCCTTCTTGTAGAACAATGTCATCGAGTGCTGCTGTAGATTTGTAGTTCTTGCCTCGGAATGAAATAAAAACAATATAAACTTGTGAAAAGAGTTTAGCAGAGTTACCATTATTCTCCAGAGTAATTTGATGAAATTTCCAATCGATAACGTTATCTTTTTTGAAATAATAAATTGACTTTTTACCAGAAAACCAGATGTAAAACATTATATCAAGGAGATGGTAGTTCCTTAGTTGACATATTCCCGATGAAAAATCAGCCAAACAAGCCTTAACCCTTGGAATCATAGAGCCGATATATTGGCTAAAGCCTACCTAAAACCTTCTAAAAAGGGCAAATAAAATGTCACAGAATTGTTTCTTCCAAATACAATATAAAAAATTTTGCGGTGATTCCGATAAAAATACTCATTTTTGAGTTGATTTTTTGAGATTTTTCGCCGAAGTTTTACTTTCGGAAAAAGTATTTCGAAACTAGACATCAAATACAAATGTGAGATGAGCCAGTTTTTAGGAAATTGTTCTGTGCATACAAAACACTCAACATTCAAATTTATTCGTATCTTGGGACAGATGTTTTTTTTGGAAGTGAAATTTCAAAATTTTCAATTTAAGTATTCCATGAAAAAATATTTATTATAAAAATTAATTAATCAATCAAAAATTGTCACATGTCACTTGATTACTATATATAAATAAAAAATAATAAAAAAAGTGCATTAATCTG
The DNA here is from genome assembly GCA_004367855.1 of Oikopleura vanhoeffeni. Classification (NCBI taxonomy): domain Eukaryota; kingdom Metazoa; phylum Chordata; class Appendicularia; order Copelata; family Oikopleuridae; genus Oikopleura; species Oikopleura vanhoeffeni. The sequence goes on from SCLH01000003.1 coordinate 495,684, forward strand.
CTTTTATTTGGGAAATTACCATTTTTCATAGAAATTTGTAATTTTTTCATAATTTTTTTCCCTTTTTAAAATAACTCAAATTGATGATATTTACAGGGTGTAAGGTTTTTACCTTCTTTGTTCCAAACTGGTTACACTTGATTTCCGCCGTTTTGATTAGTGTCAGAAGAGTTTTCTCAAGATTCAAACCATCAAAACGGCGGAAACAAAGTGTAACCAGTAGAGGTTACGCGTTGGATTGAGCGAGATTAAGTTCAAAACATATTTGAGTAAGCCTACGGTTCCTAGTTTGATTTGAAAGCAAAAAATAGTTATGAAATTCAAAATTTTAAAACTCCCTGGTGTCTAAAAGACCAAAATAGGAACCGAACATAATTAAACCGGAAATAAAACCGGAAGTTGACGACGAAAAAAGCCCCTTGGGTGATAAATTATTGCAAAGAGTTCATTGAACCTGTTTGCTGAATTTCTGGTCATTTTGACTAGTTTTAGACTCTCGGCAGAGCAGAACAAGTTCAAAAAATTGTTTTTTTTTATCATTTTTTACTAAATTATTAAAGTCACTAGCTCGCCTGCGGGAGAGTGGTGATAAAAATTGCAGTAGTTATGTATCGAATACCTAGGACGATATACAGGGATCGTGCACGTGTGATATACACTTTGAAAAATGTCTGAAACTTTGATTTTTTAAATACGAAATTAAAAAATGAAAAAAATTTGAACATTTAAAAAATTTTTGATGGACATAAACCGGACATTTTGTGCATATCACCCTCTGTTCATAACAGTTTGTGAACAACATTTTATTAAGCAAGAAAAACTAAGTTGACCATAAAAGAAAAAAATTTTCATTAGACATTAAAAATATTTCAAGTTATGATTTTTTCAAAGTTTTTGATAGAAAAAATCGGAATTTAAAAGTCAATCATCTTTTATATATCCNTAACCAGTTTGGAAAAAAGAAGGGAAAAACCTTACACCCTGTAGATCGAATCGAATTAAAGTGTGACGTAGGGGAGATACTGAGGCGTTGGTACCCATAAAAATAAAATTTGTGAAGACTACGATGAGCACGTATCACGTGATATAATACACCTTGGTTTTCAAACTATATTTTCTAGAACTAAAAATAAAAATTCTAGAATTTGAAATGATTGATGCAGAAATATAACTTTTCAACTTCCTATCGCAAAAGTAATTGGAGCTTCAACTACCTCGAGCTTTCTGTAAACAACGTTCAAAGTAGAGCCGATATATCGGCTCTGGTGCCTTGGCGGAACTTTTTTTTCTGTGATTCCAGGGGTTAAGATATTAATTGGATTATACAATTTGTAAAACTAGCCTTTAGCTCGTGTTGAAAATATATTAAATTTTTTTGGGTAAGTACAATTTCTGAGACGTAACTTTTGGAAGACTACCTTTAAAAAAAAGGAGAAGCTTATTCTCTTGGTTTTTCTTTGAAATTAACCAAAATGTCGACAGAAAATGTATAATAAATAAGCTAAACTTCTGAGAGTCTTTTTTGTTGATAAGTGCTCAATGTTATCTAGAATATGCAAAAGACCACGGTTTTTAGACATTATTCATCGAAAAATCTATCTCCTCCGACGTGAAATTTGAAACTTTTCTCAAATTCTTGTAAAAGCCAGCCAAAATCAAAGTAAAACTTATGAGGGTCGTTTTTGTGGAATTTCAACCCCAAAGTCAAAATAAGAATTATTCAAAGTCGAAAAAACAAATTACTGAACATCTCACTTCCGGTACCGATCTAAACCGTGTGGTAAATCACTGATGTAACATCAGATAAGAACTAAAAGCCTTTTATTTTGAATAATGTTGCTTTTATTATTTTCGATGCAGCCTTGAAAATAAAGGCAAAAATGGGGATCGAAAACGAAATATATCAAGTACGGGGTCCTCTGGTCGTTTTTTGCAACTTTTTTAGCAAAAATTTCTAGATAATTCGGCTTTTGAAAACGACTTGTCTGATTGAGTTCTTAGATAGCTCAAACTGAGCACAAATATTGGAAAAAAAATTGAAAGAAATGGTTTGAATCAAGGCATACATTCTAATTTTTCTAATCAAAACAGATAATTAAAAAAATTCAATTATCTCAGAAAAAAACATAAAATTGGTCCCATTCTGACCAATTTATTATTATTGTACTATTCACAAGATATTTGTGCTCAGTTTCAGCTATCGAAAATTTAATCAGATGAGTCGTTTGCATCAGCCGAATATAAAAATGTTGGCTTAAAAAGTGGCAACAAACGACCAAAGTACCCCGTCATAGATATAGCGAATAAATTGTATAATACAAATAATTAATCTTATCATTTTTATTTCATTTCCTGAACCGCCTCTTATTGTAAAGAGTGAGTCTTTTATGAGATATCCCGCTGCGTTTGTGCCTAGGGCGACTTTCATTTCTCCAAATCCTGAGCCGTATGCATGATACCAAAATTTGAGGCAAAGAGCAGGTCGCCGTGTCATGTCAAATATCGGAGTTTTGAGTAGATAATAATCTCCTTCTAAAGCGCTTAAAAATTTTTGAGAACAATTTCAAATTTTTGTTAAACGTTTACCCTATTCCAGGAGCCATGGCATATTTTCCATGAATAGATTTTCTGGTGTGATCAATTCTTGGACCTGTGACTACACTTTTTCCTGGGCCGATACCAATTTCCCACTCCAAAGTAAGCTTTTAAATGGATTTAAAATTCAGAAAATAGATTAATATATTCAGCGGTTGGTCGGGTTCTTATGACTCATAAGTTATGAGTCATCTTAAAAAGAGCAAAAGTTGACTGATGAGCGCGCTTGGTATTTCTTATTGTAAAATAAAATCATTTAAGAAATAATAAAATAAGTGAAAAACGCGCCAGAAAAATAAGATTTGATATCTGATGGTCGGTTATTTAAATTACCGAAAATCAAATTAAGCCAAAAACAGATGTTTTTTAATTCATAAAAGGCTAAAAGAAACCAGACGCGGTCATTCGTTGGTCAGGTAAACTCCGTAGTCAAGACGTGTTTTTCAAAAGAAAATTCACCTCAACTGCATTGTATGACTACGGAGGCGCTAGCTGACCAATCAGTGCAAATCGGCACTGTCTGAGTACCGGGGTTTAAAATTTCTCAATTATTTTAGAATCCGATTTAGATGCTGGAGCAATATTTTTGAGCCAAGCCATTTGTGGAGTTATTCCCGTCCATCCAGCGCACATCCCAACTTCGAAACTGCACTGAAACCCAATTGTCACATTTGAATTGATCGTTTTATCAAATTCTTTAATCAGAAATCAAAATTGATGCCTAGCCACAATTACGGTAAGATAGTAATTCGGCTATATAACAGAAAAATTGAAAGATTTTGGACATTTCTAGAATTCTAGAATTATTATGGGATTGAGCTTCCGGTTGAATAAAAGTTATAAAATTTCTGATAAGACCATCAAAACAAAAAATTTCAGACATTCTTGTTTGTACCATACATTTTTAATTAAAGATCTTATATGCAATTTTGCCACCTAAAAAGTATTTTCTGATTTGAAAAAATAATAATAATTTTGAAATAATTTTGTTATACACATATGTGTAAGATGATATTTCTCATCGATTTCCCCTACTCTCGTCCCTCAAAAATGAATGCAACTCTAGAAAGGCAGGCATTGATTCAAGACAATTTATTGAGAACTTCTGGTTGAGTCATCTTTTTTGTATTGTCTTAGTTGGACTTGCTCTCTGGTCCGATCAGAAAGACGAAAGGACGGGTAATTTGCCTTATTTTTTTAGGCTGCTCAAAGCTACTGTTAATCTGAAAGGGATAATCTGAATGAACTTTAAGAATGAACTTTAATAATGTTTTTACTCCGAATTCTTCAATTTAAAGCTAAAAGGAACTAAATTTCTGCCTATTTTTTTCGGAACAAGCACGAAACTTTCGGATTAGAGGTGCTGTACTGTTTTTGCCCTGTTTTTTATCAGGGCAGAAACAGTCGATGTCAGCATCCCGAGTAGGGAGGTCGATTTCATTTTAAAAGATTTTTTAAGTACAAAATTTCAGAAAATAACGATATTTTTTTCAAGTGAAGTGAAAAAAAATTCAGGACCATTACCCTTCTATATTTAAAGCATAGACCTTTTGTTGACCGTGTGAAGCACGAGACGAAAACAGTGAATCACTGAACTGATCACTCGACTTCATATGAATAGAAAATCAGACTGCCAGGAAAGGGAGTTGCAGAACACATTCAGAGTCGTTATGATGATAACACATAAACCAGCCGATGTGATCACTCAATTATTTGTTCTTCATATGAATGAGGGGAGACTGAAAATGAAGAAATTTTAAGCGAAAAAATTCGGAGTAAAAACATTATTAAAGTTCATTATTAAAGTTCATTCTTAAAATTCATTCAGATTATCCCTTTTAGATTAAACAGCTACACAAAACAGATGACTCAACCAGAACGAAAATTAAAAATATTTATACAATGTATGAGGGTGTCCGCAGTCATAACTTTTTTTTCGGATTGTCTCGAGATTAACTCCAAAAATTCTAAAATTTTCTTGACAAATAATTTGGGATTACAGTATGTGTTTTTGTTACTTGCGAAATTAAAATTGGCATTTAGGTAATTACGGCCAATAAAAAATGGTTACTAGGTGGATTATATTTTCAAACCCTTGAAATTGGATATAGCTTGGCTTTGGTATCAAATCTACCTAGTTACCATTTTTAATTGGCCCTAATTACCTAAATGACACCCTAATTTCGCAAGTTAAAAGAAAACATACTGTATGTTTTTTTTCATTTTTCGACCACAAGTTTGCAAAAAATTGAAAGCAAATTATTTCGCTGACTGCGTATACATATCGTTAATATATATGATAAAACATCTTATAATAAATATATGTTTAATATTACATTTTTTAGATGGAAAATTAAGGCAAAAAACCCATAAAAATGCAGGTAAAAAACCTCGAAATTAATGGTTGAAAGCCTCAAAAATGTATTTTATTTGTTATCCAAGAATTCAGCTAAATACTTTTCAGCATTAGAATCAGCATTTTTGAACAATTTACTTCAAAAGAAGTTGAAAGAAAACATCAACAGAATCTAAACATATCTATAAATCGTATACGATGCAATTTCGCAATATTTGTTGAACAAAAATCACTCAAAAAGGTTTTATATTTTAAAAAAAGTGTTTAATAATTGCCATAAAAGCCATTAAAGTTTCTCAGTGGCCTCCTCAAAGTCACACAAATCCAACTCTATAATACAGTAACTGTATAATACAATTTGTGGTTGCAAAAAGAGTTTCTCTTTATTAATTATTTGATTTTCCTTTGAAAAAGGTATTTATTTAACGTTTCGGCAAAAGCCATCATCAAAAGTGAGAGTAAAATAAAGATTGTGTCGGAAAATGCAGTGATTACTTTTATTGAAAGTTTCAAATTTGGATACTTGGTCCTCAGATGGATTTACTTATTAAAAGCCCAAGTATTAAGTGATTGCGTTATAAGGAATCACACAAGTACAGAGAAATGTCTGACACTTGTGGGATTCCTGGACATTAATTTCTTTATTAATTAATCTTATTTAATATATTTACAAAATGAAAATGACTTTTATTGATGAATCAATTTAAAAGTATTTATATTTATTTTCAAAATTTAAAGTTATTTTAAAATTGAATGATCATTTTTTCTATTTTTTTGCCAAATTAATCGGAGAAANAATACACCTGGTTTTTCAAACTATATTTTCTAGAACTAAAAATAAAAATTCTAGAATTTGAAATGATTGAATGCAGAAATCATAAACTTTTCAAACTTCCTATCGGCAAAAGTTAATTGGAGCTTCAAACTACCTCGAAGCTTTCTGTAAACAACGTTCAAAGTAGGCGATATATCGGCTCTGGTGCCTGCGGAACTTTTTTTTCTGTGATTCCAGGGGTATAGAATATAATTGGATTTATACAATTTGTAAAACTAGCCTTTAGCTCGTGTTAAAAATATATTAAATTATTTTTTGGGTAAGTACAATTTCTGAGACGTACCTTTTGGAAGACTACCTTTAAAAAAAAGGAGAAGCTTATTCCTTGGTTTTTCTTTAAATTAACCAAAAATGTCGACAGAAAATTGTATAATAAATAAGCTAACCTTCTGAGAGTCTTTTTGTTGATAAGTGCTCAATGTTATCTAGATATGCAAAAGACACGTGTTTTTAGACATTATTTCATCGAAAATCTATCTCCTCCGACGTGAAATTTGAACTTTTCTCTAAATTCTTGTAAAAGCAGCCCAAAATCAAAGTAAAAAACTTATGAGGGTCGTTTTTTGTGGATTCAACCCCAAAGTCAAAATTAAGAATTATTCAAAGTCGAAAAAAAAAAATTTACTGAACATCTACTTCGGTACCGATCTAAACCGTGTGGTAAATCACCCACCAACCAAAACCAACCAAATGATGTAACATCAGAATAAAGAACTAAAAAGCTTTATTTGAATAATGTTGCTTTTATTATATGCGATGCAAAGCCTTGAAAAATAAAAGGCAAAAATGGGGGATCGAAAACGAAATTATATCAAGTTACGGGGTCCTCTGGTCGTTTTGCACTTTTTTTAGCAAAATTTTCTAGAAATTCGGCCTTTGAAAACGACTTGTCTGATTGAGTTTTAAAGAAAGCTCAAACTGAGCACAAATAAGGAAAAAAGAATTTGAAGAAATGTTTGAATCAAGGCATACATTTCTATTATTTTCTTAATGCAAAACAGATAATTAAAAAAACTTTCAATTATCCTCAGAAAAAAACAATAAAAATTGGTCCCATTTTGACCAATTTATTATTGTTTGTACTATTACAAGAATATTTTGCCTCAGTTTCCAGCTATCGAAAATTAATCAGAGTTGAAGTCGTTTTGCATCAGCGAATAATAAAAAATGTGGTTAAAAAAGGGCAACAAACGACCAAAGTACCCCGTCCATAGATATAGCGAATAAATGTATATACAAATAATTTAATCTTATCATTTTTATTTCATTTCCTGACCGCTCTTGATTGTAAGAGTGGTCTTTTATGAGATATCCGGCCTGCGTTTGTGCCTAGGGCGACTGTTCATTTCTCCAATACTGAGCGTAATGCATGATACCAAAATTTGAGGCAAAGAGCAGGTCGCCGTGTCATGTCAAATATCGGAGTTTTGAGTAGATAATAATCCTCCTTTCTAAAGCGCTTAAAAATTTTTGAGAACCAATTTCAAATTTTTGTTAAACGTTTACGCCTATTCCAGGAGCCATGGCATATTTTCATGAATAGATGGTTTCTGGTGTGATTCAATTCTGGACCTGTGTGACTTACCTTTTTCCGGGCGATACCAATTTCCCACTCCAAGTAGCTTTAAATGATTTAAAATCAGAAAATAGATTTAATATTTCACGGTTGCGTCGGGTTCTTATGACTCAAAGTTATGAGTCATCTTAAAAAGAGCAAAAAGTTGACATGATGAGCGCGCCTGGTATTTCTTATTGTAAAATAAAATCATTTAGAAATTATAAAATAAGTGAAAAACGCGTCCAGAAATAAGAGATTTGATATCTGTGTCGGTTATTTTAAATTAACCGAAAATCAAAATTAACCAAAAACAGATGTTTTTAAATCAATAAAAGGCCTAAAAAGAAAACCAGACGCGGTCATTCGTTTGGTCAGGTAAACTCCGTAGTCAAGACGTCTTTTCAAAAAGAAAATTTCACCTCAACTGCATTGTTGACTACGGAGGCGCTAGCTGACCAATCAGTGCAAATCGGCACTGTTCTGAGTACCGGGGTTTAAAATTTCTCCAATTATTTTTAGAATCCGATTTAGATGCTGGAGCAATATTTTTGAGCCAAGCCATTTGTGGAGTTATTCCCCGTCCCCAGCGCACATGCCCAACTTCGAAACTGCACTGAACCCCAATTGTCACATTTGAATTGATCGTTTTAATCAAATTCTTTAATCAGAAATCAAAATTGATGCCTAGCCACAATTACGGTAAGATAGTAATTCGGCTATATAACAGAAAAATTGAAAAATTTTGCACATTTCTATAATTCTAGAATTATTATGGGATTGAGCTTCCGGTTGAAAAAAATTATAAAATTTCTGATAAGACCATCAAAAACAAATTTCAAGACATTCTTGTTGTACCATACATTTGTAATTGAAGATCTTTATATGCATTTCGCCAACTAAAGGTATTTTTCTGATTTTGAAAAAAATAATAATAATTTGAAATAATTTTGTCATACACATATGTGTAAGATGAAATTTCTCATCGATTTCCCCTACTCTCGTCCCTCAAAATTTTTTTATTGAAACTTCTGGTTGAGTCATCTTTTTGTATTGTCTTAGCTGGACTTGCTCTCTGGTCCGATCAGAAAGACGAAAGACGGGGAATTTGCCTTATTTTTTTTAAGCTGCTCAAAGCTACTGGTTAATCTGAAAGGGATAATCTGAATGAACTTTAAAGAATGAACTTAAGGGGGTTCCCAACGGAAGTTTTGACTTCGATTTATGTCAAATTTTAGATAACGTTCAAAATCGAAAATAATTGGCTCTATAAAAAAGCCCCTTACACGCTTGGAACCCCTTAATAATGTTTTTACTCCGAATTCTTCAATTTAAAAGCTAAAAGGAAACAACATTTCTGCCTAATTTTTTTGCCCACTAAGCCGATTATGTTTAGGCTTCGGAACAAGCACGAAACTTTCGGATTAGAGGTGCTGTAGTTTTTGCCCTGTTTTTATCAGGGCAGAACAGTTGATGTCAGCATCCCGAGTAGGGAGGTCGATTTCATTTTAAAAGATTTTTTAAGTACAAAATTTCAGAAAATAACGATATTTTTTCAAGTAAAGTGAAAAAAATTCAGGACCATTACCCTTCTATATTTAAAGCCATAGACCTTTTGTTGACCGTGTGAAGCACGAGACGAAAACAGTGAATCACTGAACTGATCACTCGATTCATATGAATAGAAAATCAGACTGCCAGGAAAGGGAGTTGCAGAAACACATTCAGAGTCGTTATGATGATAACACATAAACCAGCCGATGTGATCACTCAATTATTTGTTCTTCATATGAATGAGGGAGACTGAAAATGAAGAAATTTTAAGCGAAAAAATTGGAGTAAAAACATTATTAAAGTTCATTATTAAAGTTCATTCTTAAAAATTCATTCAGATTATCCCTTTTAGATTAAACAGCTACACAAAAACAGATGACTCAACCAGAACGAAAAATTAAAAATATTTATACAATGATGAGGTGTCGCCAGTCATAACTTTTTTTTTCGGATTGTCTCGAGATTAACTCCAAAAATTCTAAAAATTTTCTTGACAAATATTTGGGATTACAGTATGTGTTTTTTGTTACTTGCGAAATTAAAATTGGCATTTAGGTAATTACGGCCAATAAAAAAATGTTACTAGGTGGATTATATTTTCAAACCCTTGAAATTGGATTAGCTTGGCTTTGGTATCAAATCTACCTAGTTACCATTTTTAATTGCCCTAATTACCTAAATGACACCCTAATTTCGCAAGTTAAAAAGAAAACATACTGTTAGTTTTTTTTTCATTTTTCGAACCACAAGTTTGCAAAAATTAAAAGCAAATTATTTTCGGCTGACTGCGTTATACATATCGTTATATATATGATAAAACAATCTTATATAAATATTGATATATGTTTAATATTACATTTTTGAGATGAAAAATTAAGGCAAAAAACCCATAAAAATGCAGGTAAAAAACCTCAAAATTAATCGTTAAAAGCCTCAAAAATGTATTTTATTTTTCATCCAAGAATTCAGCTTAATACTTTTTAGCATTAGACTCAGCATTTTTGAACAATTTACGTCAAAAGAATTTGAAAGAAAACATCAACAGAATCTAAACATATCTATAAATCGTATACGATGCAATTTCGCAATATTTGTTGAACAAAAATCACTCAATTTTTTTTTTTTTAAGTGTTTAATAATTGCCATAAAAGCCATTAAAGTTTCTCAGTGGCCTCCTCAAAGTCACACAAATCCAACTCTATAATACAGTATCTCTATAATACAATTTGTGGTTGCAAAAAGGGTTTCTCTCTATTAATTATTTGATTTTCCTTTGTAAAAGGTATTTATTTAACGTTTCGGCAAAAGCCATCATCAAAAGTGAGAGTAAAATAAAGTTTGTGTCGGAAAATGCAGTGATTACTTTTATTGAAAGTTTCAAATTTGGATACTGGGGCCTCAGATGGATTTCCCTATTAAAAGCCCGAGTATTAAGTAATTGCGTTATAAGGAATCACACAAGTACAGACAAGTACAGACAAGTCTGACACTTGTGGGATTTCTGGACATTAATTTCTTTATTAATTAATCTTATTTAATATATTTACAAAATGAAAATGACTTTTATTGATGAATCAATTTAAAAGTATTTATATTTATTTTCAAAATTTAAAGTTATTTTAAAATTGAATGATCATTTTTTCTATTTTTTTGCCAAATTAATCGGAGAAATCGATCTATAAAACTTGATTAACACTATTCCTCGGTAATTCGTAAGACGATTTAAAATAAGGAATTTCAAAACTCTAAAATGAGTATAAATGTTTTTAACCTATTTTGTAAAAAAAAATTTTTGGTCATTTCAAAACCGTGGATTTTTTTGTTCTTTGAAATTTAAAAAAAACGATTTGGTCAATTTTTCGAGATTTTAAAGAAGTTCCCAAACTGGTTCTGGCGAAGCCGTATGAAGAGCTAGAAAGCTGATTTATGGTCAGTGAAAATTAAGCGTTCGTAAAATGCTTGTGAAAGCTTGTTAAATTCTCTACAAGATAGCTTAACTCGTAGACTTTAGACATGAATCTGTACCCAGACTCGATTTCCGGCAACTAGTGACCATTTTTATAAATCAAGCCATATGGATCAACGGCCCTCAGAGTACAAATCCTAACTATTTGAATGATCCGATTTCATTGGTCAGATTAGGAAATGATAAACCAATCAAATGCTCAGATTTCGCATTTTTCAAATAGTTAGGATTTGTACTCTGAGGGCGGTTGATCCATATAAGCAAAGTTTCATTATCAACATACATTTTTCTACGAGTTAAAAACATCGATACCCATTTTTGAGTTTTGAAATTTAATCAATTGCTGAATTATTGTTATTTTTAATTATTTTCAAATTTTTTTGAATTCTGTTCCTGTTATGAGTTTATCATGAAATTTGATACTTCCGACGAAAGCTTCCACGTGCCAAATATTATCTTTTTCAAATGTCAATGGTTTGGATGTATCGATTCGTGGAGCTTCCAACTAAAACAATGAATTTTCAAAAAAAATAAAGAAAACATTAATTTTATGGAAGTTTACGCTTTTGTGAACAAGAGCCATCGAGAAAAAATATAATTTTTTAACTGCTAATACATGACATCAATAAACGTTATAAATCATTCAGTCTATTATTTGAAAAAAACATACAATTTTCTGTACATTTGTTTTTTGGTTTGTTTTTGTTTTGGTATTTGTTTTGATAGTGTCCAAAAGTGACTATTTTGTTCCTAGAACTCAGTTGAAGGAAAGCATATTTCAGTTTCTAAAACTTTTCTCAAGAACAGAATGAAAAGAGAGCTCTTTGATTTTGCACAAAATCAAAAAAGTGATTTCAACTGACAGTGTTCATATCGAAAAATTATTTTTTTTAATGACGACACCGGCCTGTAGAGTCTCTAGAAAAATGAAAAGGGCGGAAATTGAAAGTTTTGCTGGCTATCATCTGATTCTACATTTTTTTATATTTTGAGAATATTCATCATTTAATTTTTTGAAACTTTTCTCAATACAGAATTAAGACTTTCTGCCAAATTCACAGGTCATTCAAAAAAAAACTACACATTTCATCAAAATCAGTTGAGGTCTTTTTACTTAATTCTGTGCAAAATTCAATATTTTTTATTTTTATTTTGACCTTGAAAACCGCTTATAAAAGTTTGGTTCACCAACCTCCTTAACCCTTGGAAGCTCCGCACCACTTAAAGTGGTGCTGAACAAATTTGAATCCGCTGAAATCGGATGAAGAAAAGTCCTGGGAATTGTTTTATTAAACTCAACATAGAGTTTGCCACGAGAAATTCAAAAATGGCAGTTAAAATTTTATAGGACGTCTCGTTCAAAAATTTATTTATCTTACTTTTTTTGACAATTTCTCTTAAAAAACTCTAAAATGCGTGCTGCTCGAACAGTATAAACGATAGATAAAACTGAGGAACTGAGTTTTTAGGAAAGTCTTTTGAGTATCTTTCAAAAATATAAAATTTCTACCATCGGAACTTTTTTATTTTTTCGTGAGTGATTTTCTAATTATTGAGAAAAATTCGAAAAAAAATATGCTTCGCTTTCTCGAAAGTAGGTTCAAATGAAAACTACGGCAACACTGATCAGAAAGTTGGGTTACGTCGAAATAATATTTTGAAGTCTTAGCGGTTAAATTATAACAAACGTTGTTTTATAACTTTATTTTGAAATAATTACTTTTTTATTCAATTTTGAAATTATTGAAATAGTAAAACAAATCTTCAAGTTCCTCTTTTGTAAAAAAAGGCATTTTTTGTCATCGAATGATGAAATCGGCAAAAAACTATTTTTTACAACATACATTTTAACGCCCTTTAGCTGCTGAAAACAAATCTAAAACAAAATTTCCTGAAAAATAATCAAACAGATGCTTAATAATCCTCATGTCAAGCTAAGCGATCAGCTGGCCCGATCAGCGATACTTCCTTTGGATTCCAGCTTGTGCTAAAGAGCTCGGAATTTTTATTTTAACTAAGGATACATTTTTTCATTCTCAAAAAATGATTTTTGACAGCGCAAACTGTTAAGCGGTTTTTGATCAATCGCGCTGAAATCGTCTTCTGATGAGAAAACAAAAAGTTAGATTGAAAATTTAAAAAAAATTGTGAAAGCCAAGGTCGGAATAAGTGAGAATAGAGAAAGAAATGATTATGTTAATCTTTATGTTTTCAATGACAGGTAAGTGATTAAACACAGATTTTTGCTGCTAAGTTTGACAATTCCTAAAAAAAATTAAAAATCTAAAAAAGTATTTAATTAATTTGAGTATTTTGTTCCAAAATGAGACATTTTTTTTCTGAAAGTGGTTTTTCGGTGATAAACGGATACATTTTGTTCATTCTCAAAACATATTTTTTACAAACTGCAAATTTTTTCCGCGTTTTTTATCAATCGCGTAGCTAATCGTCTATTTATGAGAAAACGGGAAGATAGATTCAAATCAAAAAAAAATTGTGAAAGCCAAGGTCTTAATGAGTGCGAAAAGAGAGAAATATTTTTGAAAATATTCCTGTTTTCAATGAGAAGTAAGTGATCAAAGCTCAATCTTTGCTGCTCAGTTTCGGCCGATTTAAATAAAAAAAAACTGATTGATAACATCGCTAAGTTGGACTATCATCACAAAATTAAGATAATTCACAGCTTTTTATAAAATTCAGTTTATCCGTAATGAAGGCTCAAAGTCGCCCCACTTAAGTGGTGCAGGAGCCTCTGCCGAATACAACAATTTGGAGCTTCCAAGGGTTAACTTAGTTTTGCATCATCGGTCATTGAATTTCAGTGAAAAAATTATTTACACAATTTGTAATCAATGTCATCAAATACAAGATTGATTTTTATTTCATTACATAAATATAAATTTGAAATCAAATATACTTCCTCAAAATTTTAAAATGATATATTTTATAATTTTGAATTGTGTATTACTTTATATTTCGGTTATGCATAGGGTCATATCCAGGAGTGAAATCGACTGTTTAACCAACAATTATATTAGGATATGAAAATGGGTGACTAAGGAGGCATTTCCGGGGCATTTTTGCAAAATATTTCGTCAATTTTTTCTAGAATCTCCAACAATTTTTTATTTGTCTTTTTATTTGCCCTGCAAAATGGATGAAAAAAGCACTTTTTGCGGGGCATATTTTTGTTGTTTTTATGCCCCGGAAAAACTAAGGTATTTTTTTTTAGGTTAACCCACCCTGGTCATGAGGATAACGGGAAAACCATAAGTGATATCGAGAAACGGTTTTTTGGCATTCAACTGCCAACTAAAAAAGCTCAATGAAGAAATTTTTTCCTTTTTTATCGGACATCCGGTTCACCGGTAACCGGAGATCTATAATATAAGAATTTTCAGTATAAATTTTGAGAAAAAAAAAATCGAATGTCGTTTTTTCTTCTAGGAATTCGTCAAAATTATAGTTCAAGCAGTTAATTTGTAGATAATCGTGATATAAGAACGAACAAACGTAAAAATTTAGTTTTCCGGCTGATTTGAAGAAAAAATGGGCCCACCGAGATTCAAACTTACCAAAAAATTACTTTCCGGTTTATATCCGGTTAACCGGATGTCAAATCAACTTGATAAAATTTCTCTATTAAGCTTTTTTAGTTGGCAGTTGAATGCAAAAAACCATTTCTTGATATCAGCTATGGTTTTCCCGTAATCGTCATGACCAGGGTGGGTTAACCTAAGAAAAAAATTACCTAAGAAAACCCTTTTTTTCTTTTTTTCAAGGAAAAACTTTTTAGTCGTGAAATTTGTCAGAATTGTTTCTAGACTAAATTTCCAGCTAAAACTCGAAATATGATTTTTTTGGTCATTTTCTAAAAAAAAAAGTGCTTTAATTTTTTTCGAAATTAGGCTCAAAAGAAGCCAGTGAAACACAGACGAGAAAGTTGGCTTACGTCAAGACGATATATTTTGATTGAAGCACTTTTTTTTTCGGAAATTTCTTCGAAATGATCAAAAAAATCATATTTCGAGTTTTAGCTGGAAATTTCAAATTCGCTCTTGAGAGTCTTTAGATAATGAAAATAAAAGATTATTGAAAAAACATCATGAAAATCGTTAATAGACGAAGCCAAACAAAACTTTTAAAGAATTGATTTTGGCACTTTTCTAGTGCCTGTAAAGCTCATTTGTGCGATCGAAATTTTTTTTTTGTTTCTCCTGAATGACCCACTGAACTCGTTTCTCGAAATCAATCGCAAAATGAACCTTTCCCATTCTCAGTTTGTTCAGGAGAGCCGATTCAAAAATATCTAATTTGCTTTCCCCACCCCCTAAAATAAATTGTTTTTCGATTTTATTTTTGTTCAACAGATAACATTTTTCTTATAATGAGTGACTACGAATTCGACGAATTCTCGAGAATAACAAAACCAATCAATAGTATGCCTAATAAGTGTAGTTCTCACGATGAATTGATAAATGAAATTTCTTGTGATATTTTGACGCTACCTAAAGAATCGGAACCACCTAAAAGAAAGAAGAAATTGATAGAAAACCCAAACAATTCACGGACACCTACCGAGTCCGGAAAAATTCATGAAAACACGAGATTGGTAGATAATCGTCTAACAAAAGTTACTTTGAATAACTGAAAATTTCCTACCTTCCACAAAGCAGAAAGTGATTAAGTCTTTGTTTTTCAAAGAAGTTTTAATACCAAAAATTCGAAAGTTGGAATTTGTTCGGTAGATAATTGTGATGCGAGATGTAAAATTATCTCAAATAAATTTTATTGATTTCTAAAGATCCGAACCGTAGACGCCTGCAATTAGACAATAATCACGAGGGCATACTCGATATCAGGTTTGTACTTAAATTTACACGTAAATGAAATTATTATTGTATATTAATATATTATATAATTCGGCGATTTCTGCACATTCGGCGATATGAGAACAATTTTTGAATTTTATAAGGAGTTTTATAATAGATTAGTATAAAGTAAATCGCCAAAATTTGTAAAAAAAATTTAAAAATATTCTAATTTAAAAATATATCAAAGGATTTATACAAAATAAAGTTATCGGAAATTTTTAAAGATGTACGAGTTGCTGTATATAGATAAAGAACACTCATGTGTAAATAAAGACTCTCCAGTTAGCAAAGATGTTGAATGTGTTGATTTCATCAAAAATGATTTAAATTCTCAATCTGACATCGAGATGATGACGGTTATTGATATATATGACCGAGTTATTAATTTTGCACTTGTCACACATAATTCTGATGACATCATAAAACACTGGCCAGGCCGACACTCGGTTTTACTTTTTATTAAACGTCTGCGTCAAGAAATTTTTAAATAAAGAAGACTATAAATTTCATGGACAAATTTCAAAATTTAAAAACAAAAAAATTGTTGAAGTTTTCGATAATAACAAATTCTGTCTTTTTCTTTGGGAAAAATCGAGTATTTATTTAGCTGACGGATATAATGAAAGATTAACCTTAGATGGGACAGCCTGGAGTTTTTTTCACCAGTGTGGTGCCAACTTTTAGTACTGTGTGCAAAAGTTAGATTAAAACATGGAAAATCGTTAGACAAACCCGTCTGTTTGGCGCTGATGTCTGACAGAAGTAAGGAAAGTTATAAATTTTTTTTTGTTAAATTGAATTTCCTCCTTCACAGTTTAACCGGTTTATTTATTTATACGCCGCTTTTCTGTACGGTCGCCGGAAACGGATTGGTGTCAGGCCTTGACAATTTTATCGCGTTCAATACGTTTAAAACTCTAATAAAATTGTAAGACTAACTTGTAGTTTTCGCCAAAATCGAAATGGTAGACAATAATTTTATTAAAATCTTTCTACTAAAATTACAAAACACCATGTTGAATTAAATGAGGAAATTTACAAAACGTACTTGGTATGTTAAAAACTGGGTAAGTGAAATTTTTAATTTCAAATTTGTTAAAAATTCAACTGAAAATGAGGTGAATCAAGAAATTTGATGAAAATAATTAAAAAGTTTATTAAACGTTTGGATCGCGAAGAAGAGTTTTTGTCATGGTCGGTATATTTACTGGCAAATAGAGATTCCGAATTTATTGACTCTACTAGTAGCAGACATGAGAGGCGAAATTGGATTATAAAAGACAAAATAATAAAATTTACTGGTAAAAGGGCTATTGATGTAGTTTACTGTATCAAAATTATTTTATTGAAAAAAAAATATCGATGCATTATCCCGTTTAAATACACGTTTGTAACCCACGAGAAAAGGGCATTTGTCATCAACAATATTCAAAAGATAAATTCAATAAAATTTTGTCGATAATTGATTCTTTGCGACTACGCGCGAATAAAAAAGTTGAGAAAAATGGTGCTATCGATATTATAAACAAAATTTTGACTTTTTTGATCACTAAAAGTATATTTCCAAAATTTTTATCATAAATACATGCTTCTATTGTATTTCTGTACTGTTTCAACGCAATAAATTGTTTTATTCATAAATTGGCTCATTTTCCAACGAAAAGAAAAAAAAAATGATTGTCCAGAAAATCGTCGAAAAACCCGTTTTTCAGTGGAATTTGCGGGGCAAAAACAAAAAAATTATAATTGCCCCCGAAATGTTCGAAAAAACAGTTTTTTTTCGTAAGTTTCCGGGGTAACCAATTTACTTAAATTTCAAATTGTTCTGCCCCGCAAAACATCCGGGGCAAACAATGCCCCGCAAATGTCCTGCAACCCTTTCTAATACAAAATTGCAGTATAAGTACGCTCAGGCCCCCATGCTTGCCCAAACGTTAAACTTGCCCATGAAAAAGCCCGTTTAATTTGATGTAGGTTACGATTAAAAAATTTAAGGCAAAAAATGGCCGATTTATATCAATTTGCGATTTAAGTGTTTCCGCCTACGCCTGTTTCATGAAAATTCCTTTAAAATGACCAAAAAATTTTTCTGAAAATTGAAAGGAGAGAATTTATAACTTATGCACCATTTTTCAAAAGCCAGATTATGTTCAGAAAATAATAAGTAGACTTGAACTTCAGCTATTCTAAAAATGACAGCAAAACTGAAACTTAGAAAATTTTAAAGGAATTTCAGGGCTTTCTAACTTTATTTTTAAAGCCCATTAATAAATAAGGAGCAAAGTGTGTTATTTTATAACTTACTCTAATGACTTTGAGTGGTTGAACTTCTTCGAACTTTTTGCCGCCATCTATCAGAGGCATAAAAAATATTAAAAACGTTTTCATATTGTCTCTTAAATTATCACATATATTTGTCAATTTCTAAGATTTGATATTTGATAATTTCGGAGCATTGATTCTCAAAACAATTTTTCGTTTTTTCTTCAGTGAAATATTTCTACATTTATCACAGTTAAATAAATATTTTTTGAGTTAATTTTTTTTTGCTTATTTATTAACAAAACTAACCAATTCAAGACTGTAGTCAATTTTTATTCATTTGGAGTTTTTATATAAATTTCAACGAAAATAGTCATATAAAGTCGGTGTTGAATTCAAAGATTCTGATTTGTTTCGATTTCAAGAACAATAATAATGCTGAATTCAAAATAAATCAGGGAATGAGTTTTTATGGGAACAAAAAGTAGATAAAAAGGGTTTTTTATTGACGGGCAGTTGGTGATAATTCCAAGTCAATGATCTTCCTCAGTGGGATTTTTTAGAAGAATTGAGTAGGAGCGATTCAGCCATTTCGTCACAAAGTTTATTGGGATGACCTTGACAACTTTGCCTTTTAAACGAATTTATTTCAAAGGTTATCAAAACACTATTTCACACATTTAATTCACATCAATACATTTCAAATAAAAACCAGTTTTATTTTGACTGTAACCCAGCAGAGATTTAAAAAACACTTCAGAGCAGCATACAAGCGTTAAGGCCAAAATCGAGCAAATAGGGCTGATTTACCACACAAATACTAGTTTGTGCCAAATTTAGTGGCGCGTATTTTGATGTGAATATTTTTTCCAAAAATCTATATTATTTCAAAAATATGATAAATTATTTGGAAACTCGTATTTTTGACCAGAGTAGAGTTTTTTTGACTCCCAAACTCGCCCAAAGTCCACCAAAAGCGAGATTTATTCAAATGCCGGTGTTGATACGAGTAGTTACCAGCAGGGATTGGCAAAACTGGATTGGATCGTAGCAATACAGTTAAAATTTTACCCCTTTCGATACGATCCGATCCAATCTAGTTTTTATTCCACCCCTCGTCGATCCGATCCAATACAATTTTTTTTCTTCATGCCGATCCCTGGTAACCAGGGAAGGATGATCCCGGTATTATGTAAAAATAAATTTAGAAAAATTTGGTTAATAGAAATTTTGAACAAAAAACAATGGGTGTTCAAAACCCACCTATAACCTGAATTTCCGAAACACCAATTTTGTTCACAGAATTTTAAATAGTTTGCAAACTTTGGAATCCAAAAATTAACTTTTACTTTTCTGCGTTGATTTTAACTAGAGCAAATATGAAGTTTTGAACATTCTTGGTAAAGGAAGTTTAATTCTCATTTTCGCCAGATTTGCGTTAAAACTCTTTAACTCTGGTGAGTTTATATGACTCACCGTTGGTACCTTATCGTAAATTACTCGTGCGTAGCCAAACAGACATTGATAACCTTGATATTTTGAAAGAATTCGTGAGTACTTTATTTCTTTTTGATCTCCCTTAAAGGGGGTGGTTGTCGCTAGGAGTGGATTAATTTTGATGAATTAATAGTTGTCGACAGTTCAGCAGCTGCAAACTACTCTCTTGATTATCGAGAAGTAAAGTACTTATTAAACATTTTTAAAAGAGAAAAATATAGTCACGTGATTTGGTTTCCAATTTATAAAAATGAGATCAGTTATAGAATATATTGGCGGTGAACTGGAAGAATTATTCATACATTCCTCTTGAGGAGTTTCCCAGTCCCTATGAACCGCATTTGAAAAACAAGGGATTAAAAGTTTATTCAACGTGGCAAGGTTTGCGCAGTTCGTATGTGCCGTTAAGGAGAAAAAAGGTTGAAAAACAATAGGTGCTCTAAAATTGGCTCAACACCTGGTGGCAGGCTTGTAAAGGGATGCATCTCCGACCAGATTTTTTATCCCTATCCCCATTTTTTCATATATTTTGCCTAAACCTAAGCAAAAAAGGGATGGAAAACCCACGCAAAACCCATTCCTTTCACAAGCCTGCCTGGTGGTGTGATGCACCAATTTTCATCCGTTGGTAAAAGTATATGGTACGGATTCGGAAGAGCAACCCCCCCTACAAACAAGTCGCGATGATTTTATACCTTAAATCACGTTGAGAACCCTCTTAAAAGAAATTGCAAAATCAACGAAATTCTCTAGTCTAGAAAAGTTCGAACTTGATTGCCACCTGACAGGTGCGAAATGAGATCAAGCACGACGAACAAATTTTGAGCACTTAAAGCACCCCAAAATTTTGTGACCTATTGACATTAGGCTATTGTACGATACAAATCGAGAATAGGTTGCATTGAGCAATTTTTTGGCGTTGGCGTAGCTGTGGGGTTTTAATAACCGGTCAATAAGTGATGGCAATTGGAAACACACAGTGTTCTAGAATAAAGCCAAAATCCAGTTGTCTGCTGTATTTTATTGATTTTGATATTGAAGTAATTTGAGAAAAAAAATTCTGAAAATTTGGTTAATAATGAAGTCATAATTCACAGTTTATTATTAGCTCAAATATAAGCACAAAAATAAACAGTGTCTAGTAGACTACAGAGCAAATATCTGGTATCCTTATTTGAAGAAGGTTTTAGCCTAGAGTCTCTAGGACATAATCAACTTTGTGTAACGCACAAATAACAATTTTGTTTATTTGAAATTTATTTTTTATTTTGAAAACTAGGTGTTGGGTCTGATTTGCGTCACAATAATTAACACCGACTCATCACATTAAAATCAAAAATTAAGAAGGCTGGAGTCAGGCTGGTAAAAGGGATGGGTTTTGCGTGGGTTTTCCATTCCTTTTTAGTGTAGGTTTATGCAAAAGATAGGTAAAAATGGGGATGGAGATAGAAACAATCGGTCATTTGGCACTTAATTTTAAAACATTTATCCTTGCAAAAAATCCCACTACAATTTCGGTTGTACAAGTTTGGTGTCATTTTTTTTGATAATAGCGACATTTTCAATAATAAACCGCAAATAGAAGACAATTTCATCAAAAAAGCTGTTTTTCTCTATTTTTGCTCAATTTTCAGGAAAAAAATTTGATATTCAGAAAATTTATCAAACTGCGGGATTTCAAAGCCTCACTTTCGAGTGGAGTGTACAATCAAAAATGTCTTAAGTTAAGTTGAAAAGATAGTCTATAACTATAAAAATTATATTTTACAGATAGAAAGTTATGTTTTGAAAATTTAAATATAAACGTTTGCAAAAATATAGCCTTTTATTAAAGATAAAGAATAATAAAAAATTTCACATTTTTTCATATGTCGCTCTGAAAAATTCCAGATTTATGCCACCTCCTTAAATATTTTTGTAATGAGATAAATGCAAAAGAAATAATAAGTATAAATATCGGGATTTGACAGGGTGAAAATCTCGACGTGAGATATAATAGTATGTATAATAATGTTCGTTAATATTAAACCTTGACCATGTAATTATAGATAATATTTACGTGTCGCATTTTGATATAAATAATATATCATAGTTAATCATATTAAATCAAGCTACCAGAGATACAGAATATTTATAAAACTAGACTCACCTAAGAGAAATCACAAATATAATTCTTACCATGTTTCCAAAAGCAAAAACAATTATAAAGAATTACAGGGGGGCAAATATCGCCGAACTTGCTAAAAATTTTCGACAAAAACCTACCCAATTTTGCAAAAAACTTCCTGCAATATAGGCTCCCAGTACAAAGGGGGTTCCCATCACGCCGAAATTTTTCGGCAAAAAACTTTCGGCGATATTGGCTCCCTCCCTCTGTAGTTTTATAATATAAGTTATAAGTTATTTTTCATAACGTAAAAATAATATGGTCTAGACCCCAGACTCTGGGATTTAATCAGAACTCAAAGTGTTAAACTTATCAATTTCTTTTTTTTTTTTAAATCACAGAACTATTTGTAATTCCAGTACAGTCCAATCGTACACAACTGTACAAGCATTTTTTAAAAATCATGATATCTGTATCACACTGTGTGATCCACACATCTTATTTAAAAGTTAAGGCTGAGGAACATACTGGAAAAAAATATCTCAAACTTCGTATATTTAAAATAGCAAAAAAAACTTCTAATACACACCACTTACTAGTAGTTCTTACATCAGAATTTATTATTTATAACTAGGGTTTTGACCGGGGAGAATATTAACCTTTAAACGACTGAATTCAACTAAAAACAAAATAAAAATTCTAATATTGATTTTGAAAACTAAAAAAAATAGAAGATAGAAAAAGGAGTTTTCCAAAGCAATTTCCTGGCCACAAAGGGCCCAAAATTTTTGTTTGTCTTTCGGATCATTTTATTTGGTAACGATAACCTGTCTGAGGTCAAAGAACACTCACGAAAACTTTTAGTTTGGCCCATGGTTCTCCCGGTCCGGACCCTATGTATAAGTCATCAATTTTCTAAAATATACGATAAGTTGTTAAAAAGAACAGCAAATACCATAAATCCGATAAAGAGGGTGGTAACCCGGTGGTTCTTTAGTTCTTGAGATGAATCAAAGTTGTCGACCAAAAATCACAGACCTAAAAAAATGCAAATTCAATTTTTAACTCGAAAAATTAAAATATAGATTTTGAAAAAATTGAATACTTTTCAGCTTTATTTTGCAAGAATAAGGTTATTCACTCTCATATCAAAATTTTGGTGGTCTCTATGACCTGTCGTAAACGATGCATGGAACTCAAATTTATAATAATTTCCAAATCTAATTTTAGAAATTTCAATATTTAAGCAAAAATATTTAACTTAATCATCGAATTTAACGCTGATTGGTTCAAAATTTCGGTAACCCGTTACCATAGTTTTTGATCAGTGAAATCTCAGCTTTAATTTGATGGTACTTTTGTTCAAATCAAACAAACTTATTACGAACTTTTTTATTTTCGCTTCACTTAAGGGGGTGCCATAAACCATGCAGACTGGAGTCATTATAACTTACGAAAATAATAAGTCAGTATATGTTTTACGGCTTATTATAGTTAGCTAAACCGATATAAATATGTTTAAGCTTGATAAAATTATTTTTATCATTTTAGGAAAGATTTTGAGTTCGAGTTTTCATTTTTGAAATCGTAAAAATTTGAAAAAAATGAAAGAAATATGAAAATTTTCCGTATTTTTCGCCAAAATTCTTTCTGTTTTTAATATTTCAATCTGTGACAAAAAACAAAAAAAATGGCTACTTAACTTTTTTCAAAAACGCCTACATATTTCTGACAGTCGTTTGAAAAATCATAAAATCTTTATTTTTCATCTTCTGTCAATTTTATGGAAATATTATGAAAATTTTCCGCAAATCATGTCCAAAGTTTTGATTTGTGTTTTCGAATTAAAAATAAAAATCAGGTAGAATCAATTATTTAATTGTATGTATCTTATTAAATATCCGTATGTCAACTAATGGTTGGTCGCGCGATTTTATTTCTAAACTATCGATGAAATTTTTAACACTCGGCTGTACCCTCGATAAGTGCCATTTGGCACTAAATATTTAAAAAATTTCATGCTTGTCAAAGATTCTTTTCTCTTTGTTTTTCTCTACTTTTTGCCATTTTTAACCATTTTTCATGGGAAAAAAACTTTCATATCAAGGAAATTTTTTATAAGCAACATAAAACAAGACTTTTTGCGCATTACACCTGACCATGTCTGAAGTTTATTAATATCGTCTTCAAAAAAAATTCAATGGTCGGGTTAAGTTGGAAATGGAGTTCTAATGAAAAGTGGTTTTTAGTATTTTCACAGATATGTCAGTTATGTTTAAGAATTAAAGATATAAACGTTGCAAGAATGATCACTTTTATTGAAAAAAAAATAAAAAAATAAATTTTCACATTTTTTTTCTTTCATTTATCGCTCTGAAAAAATTACCAATCTGCAGGACTTATGGCACCCCCTTAAAGTCAAGCGCTCAAAGAATTTTTGGAAAAAATTAAAAAATCCAACTCGAACATATTGACGACATTATATTTATATCGAAGAACCTGCCTAGTGTAATTTTTATGTCAATCGTCTATGTTTTTTTGTTGTTATTGACATAAATACACTAAGCAGGTTTTCGATATACCTTAGTCGAAAAAACAAGCTCATTCTGAACATTCGTCCTGAAAATAGTATCAGTTTGAAGAAAAAAATTGGAAAAATTGGGCTTAACATATTAGTTTTACATTCATATCGCTACTCTGGTGAATTGTAGAGGCGTTGTAATAAAAGTATCACTTTGATAAACGCTTGAGTTTTCTAGAACTTACTCAGCACCTGGTGCTGTGGTGTTTAAGTTTTGAATATCAGATATGGAATCGTTAGACGAAAGCTAGACCTACAAACGAGTATACTCAGATTTTTCGTGATTGGAAGGTACCAAAAACCGACACCCACCTCCTTAAACATTCCCTGTTTTTGTTTCGCAAAGATGAATCATTTCAGAGGATTGAAAGACCGTCGCCGCATTTGAAAAAGCCGCAAAATGTCGTGATAAACCTTATGCGACTGCAAATTAATAGGCGGTATTTTTTTCATGGATATGTAAAATTTTCATTCTTTTTTGAGATATACTAGTATTATATGCTTTTTTTTTAGTAAAACTAATATTTTTTGTTGAGCTTTCGATTTATTACAATCATTTTCGAAACAAGGTTTTTTAACCGTAAAATTTACTGTTAAAAACCTTGTTTCGAAAATGATTGTAATAAATTGAAAGCTCAACAAAAAATATTAGTTTTACTAAAAAAAAAGCATATGTAAAATTAATATCATAATTTCTCTTTTCAAATTACCGTTAAGGCCAAAATAATCTTTTTAGGATATCATCGAATAAAAATAGTTTGTTTCAGTAATTGATCAAGTTTTAAAACGAAAAGTTAATATTTTTACTAACCTATACTTGGATTTTCACATGATTTAATTGAATTGGATACCGCTGAGTCCCTCACTGTTTTGAATTTCTAAGCCCACCCGTTGAATGTGATATTAATCATTTTTGCTCTCTACTGCTCGATTTGGATAATTTTATTCGTAAAACATAAATTGTTTTCAGATGAAAATGATTGTTTGGACTTTACTGTTTTCGGTCATTTCTGCAACCGACGAAGAACGAATAAACATCAGATTAAAAAATGGATCGCCCATTCTTGGTAAGAGTTAATTGAGAAGCAAGTCTAAAATTAAAATATTTGAAATAATCGTACACAATTACTTTTTTTTTAATTGTATTTGGCCCGTTATTGGCTCATGTTTTAATAAAGGATAATATCCTTTTCCAAACGGAAATACCTCTATAACGCGTGTTCGAATCCCACTAATGGTGTCTAACTGATTGTTTTGAGTATGATTAAAGGCAAGAATGCTTGATAATGGGACCGCTTAATTTAATGGGTGTGTAATCACTCAAGCAATCACTAAGACAATCACTTAGACAACATCAGTGTGATTCGAACTCGCGCTATAGAGATAGTAAAGATTTTTGAGATAGAGTTCCGTTGGGAAAAGGATATTAAGAATCCTAAAAATCGATGAGATTGGATTTTGCTGAATTTGCGGTAATCTCTATAACTTCGCACTAGTTAACCGCTTAAAAAAATTATCTCTTTTATTAACAGAATTGTATTTATTAAATAAATTTAAATTGAGTTTTATAACAATTTTCAATCATGCAATCGGATTGACAACATATTAATGGGCTCGGTTCGTTAGACCTTAGAGTACCAGAAGTGAACAGACTACTTCTGGTACTAAAATAAGTAGGAGAGATAAATTAATAAACAAGAAAAAAAAAAATTAAAAACTTAGGTCCAGCGGTGAGGGCCTAACTTATGAACATGAAATTAAGTACCAATAGTGAGGAACTAACTTGCGGGGTTATTTGCGGGGCTTTTTGTTAATTTTCTTTTGTTTTTTCTAGAATCTCGGATGAATTTTCTGGGGAAGAACTTTTAAGACGTGAAATTTGTATTATTTCTCGGAAATTATTCTACAGTCAAATTAATTGTTTTTCGATTTAATTTTTGTTCAAGAGATAACATTTTTTGCAAAAAGAGTGAATACTATAAAAATAGGGTAAAATTATTGAAAAAACTTCGCTACCGTGTACACTGGACACCAGTCTACCTCGCCCTCAATCTAATCCTTTCTAGATAGGAAAAAATTTAAAAATTTCTTGCAATCAAGTGCTGCTCTTACTGAACTGAATGTTCACAAAACCTTTTTTAATAAAGTTTTTAATTATGGAAAACATACTCCCTTCATCGTGTTAAGGGGCTATCCGTCATCAATTGATGATAAAACCTAAATATCCACAATTTTATTTTTTTTTTTCCGAAAACAAAGCCAATCTGAAACAAACTGGTGGTATGTTTGTTCCCATACTCCGTCGGGAAAGTACTTTTCATCATTTTGAAGATCAATTGTCTTGGCTTTTAGCATTTTGATCAAAATTTATGGATTTCCAACAGTGCAAAGAACCGTTTAAGAAAACTCTTCGCAAACTCATCAGCTATTTAACAAAATAGGTTTCAAATTTGTAATAAAAAAATCCAGGAGGGTAGGCTTCTGCGCGAGACCTTTAAAATTAGCTCGAAAAAAATGTGTTTTGCTCATCCTCGAGCAAATTTATCAAATTTTCTTGAAAACGATGGTCACAGATCTGCGTACGTATCTGATGCTAAATAAAAACTGAAAATAATTTTTCTATCCTAAAAACTTAAAGAGGAGTAGGCTTTTTAAGACAAAATAGAACTCTATTTTGAACCTCTGTCTTGATTGGTCGAGCAATCAGTGATCTCCAATTATAATTATGGATGTGAGAGTTTCGTTCAAATATTACAATAAATCAAATTATTGGCTCCTATAATGTGTAGTATTTCAGGTATTTGACCTCAAAAATCACTAAATCGTCTTTTTCCATGACGGGTACCCCCTTAAGTAGGATAAACAAGACACTTCTACAGGGACGAGTTAAGAAATTAATTTATAGGTAAGAAAGTTGTGACGATTAACGATGCTGAAGTTGAAGCATTTCTTGGTATCCCTTATGCAATACCACCAGTTGGAGAATATCGATTTATGCCCCCCGTTCCTATAGGCAAATGGGCAAACGTTAAAAAAACTACTCGGCAAGAGATTCAATATTATCTTAAATAAAAACAGACTTGTGAAAAAGATAAGTGGGGATCGGATTCATTCCTAGTTATGGTATCGGATCGAGGATGGAATTTTTGATTAACATTATGTCAAAAATTAAAAATTGAGTACAGAAATCGGAAACAAAAATTGTGCAGTTCAGGGATCGGCATTAAAAATCGGATCGGATCGATGAGGGGTGAAATTCAAACTCTATTAAATCGGATCGAATCAACTGATCTATACTTTATGGGCCATACATTTCAATCATATTGGATCGTATCGGATCGACCTACCAATAAGTTTCAATCGTATCGGATCAACTACTACCAAAATTATGGACTAAAACGATCCGATTTTAAAGTTTCAACACGATCCGATGAAGTTCTGCCTTTACCTGCACTGCAGGTTTTATCGGAAGTTTTATTGATTCACAAGTGATTTCAATAAAACTTCGGATAACTTGAAAACTACAAAACATATACCTTTTCACACTTTGGTAAATAAATGAAGGTGAATAAATCAAAATTGTTTATCTAATTCGGCGTTTGTAAACGACTCACCCTATTAAGTTTATAGATAGCTCAAACTGAGCAAAAATATTGAGAGAAAAATAAATTAAAAACTGATCCGAATCAACGCATTTGTTCCAATTTTTTTGAACATAAACTGATAATTAAACGATTTTAGTAATCTCATAAAAATAATGGTCTGATTCGGACCAATTTTTTTATTTTATCATTCCCTAGATATTTGTGCTCAGTTTGAGTAATATAAAAAATTAACAAATCAGAATTTAATTTACATGTTTCGCTTTTATTGCATTTTCAAGATTTTTTTAAAAATAAAAGGTTTAGGAAAAGGTTGCGACAGCAAAACAGTACAAACCAATCCATTTCAATTGTTCGCAAAACGCGAAAAAGTGAAAAATAGGCCTAAATTGTGAAATGTGTAGGGTGGGCAAGAAATATTTTTTAAAAAATGCCCAAAATTAAAACAATGCAAAGGAGTTGTGGTCTTTTTGGTCGTTCAGGTCTGGTCTGAGTATACGAATGAAGAAGGCTTCAGCGTTACGACGTTCGAAATACGAGCCAAATCTCCTCTGCAGAATTCTAAAGTGTTGCATAAAAAATTTATCTCGAATTTTCTTTTTAGCTTTTGATCCCGAATTCGGATTTATGTTTTGTTCTTCGAATTTAAAAAATTAATCGCATTAGTCGTTTCCGAAAGCCGAATTATCTAAAAATTTTGGCTAATTCACCTTCATTATTTAATTGATGTGTGATAAAGAGATATCTTTATCCTAATATTTTTAACTTTTTTTCGCATTAATCAGCATACTTCGAATTGAAGACAATTTTAGATTTATATAATTAATTATATTCTAGATCTTAAAAATTTTCAAAAAATAAATACGTTAGTTATTATTTCGATTTTTCCGTTATAAACGCTCAAAATATCATCCAAAAATAGGCTTTTTGTTGTCAAGGATTGTTTTCGGTTTCAGGTGTTAGGNTTTGCCGAGGTGTTCAACATTGAGGTTTTGTACAAAGAAGCAAAAAATTTTATAGATTGTGACTCGAAGATGGGTTTGAAACATGTAGAAATTACCAAAATTTAGCTGACCATATTACAGTGTTACTGTAATACCATCATTTTTTTAATTTTATTAGATTTTGCTATATTTTGCAATTTATACCATATTTTTGGAGATGCACCGTATGCCCAGATTTCAAATCGATGAGAAATTTAGGTTTAAGTGCTCTCTACCGCCTGCGTAGCACACGTGTCCGATACTAAACCCAGACCAATTTTTTATAAGAAAATTTTTCTGAATTTTTCACGAGCGAAGGAAGGTGCACAAAGGAAAGAAAAGAGAGGTGTCATAATTGATCTTACCATGTACTGGTACACCTCCTTTAAATTATATTCACCGAAGGGTCCTTAATTTACATAGCATGATAATTAATCGAACAGAAATTTTTATGAACATGTGAAGAAATTAGTTTTAATTATTAATTTTGGAAATTTTTGGAAACAATATATAGATTTTCTTGAAAAGTTTTGAGATTTACAGATTTATGAGAGATAGAAAATAATTTTGCAAAAAATATAAGATTAGAACATAATTACAATCATAATTATAATAATAATAACTCCTGGCATTTAGTCTTTACTTTTTGATTTTTGAATATTTTTGAATATTTTGAATGACGATCTCCTTGTTTTTGACTTCTTCGTTTGGGATAGTCCTGACGATTTTCGTTTTTTATCTTCTTCTTCCACAAGACTTTTTTTTGACCACGAAATTATCCATCATCGATTCATCCCTTCGCAATTGCTTTGGCTTAGTGCATATTTTGTTACTTTTTGAAGTACTGCACCCTCCTAGTACGAAAACGGCACCACAGCGCCATTTATTGCTTTTTATTTTATTATTTATTTTCACACATTTTTATTTGACAAATTATACTTATACATAATGTGCAATTTTTACTCTATTTTATACTAATTAATGAAATCCTAGGTTATTAATGATACATACCCCTATTTACGAGGTACCTTGTATATCTGCAAATTTGTGACTTAACTTATTTTTAGTTCTTAAGATTATTTAAAGTCTGAATTTGTTTGCTTATTTTGCTGAGTATAATCATGACGTTTTTAATTCAAACGAATTTTTTTTGTTATTTTTGTTTCAATAAAGATTTAACACCACGCCATTTATAACTCGCGGCACCTCAAAAAGCTTGGTGTATACCTTCATACCCTCATGATTCTTCATATTATATCCTGAGGATTTGTAGGACCTTTCAATTTACTGACGAATTAAATGGCCGGAAATGGTCATGTGCTCCACCCTATATAATACTTTTACTTTTGATTTTCAATTTTTTTTTATGAAACTATTTAAAATAAATTATTAACTCAAATATACCATTTTTTTTATATATATTACACGAAAGTACTTTTCACAAGGCTGCAAAGTCTGGTTAAAAAAGGATAAAAAGAAAAAACATAAAAAAGACAAGAGAAAATCAGAATATTTTCAAACTTTCTCTGGAAATTATGCTGATTCGGTTTTATAACGGTGATCCTTTGATTCAAGCCTCTTATGGTAGAAAAAATCCAGATGATTATAAAAGAGAAACTATTGATGAGCGTTTTCAGCACATGCACTTTATACGAAATCCAGCCCACCCATTTATCCCCCGAGAATTATTATTATTTTTGGAGAAAGAATATGCCCGCGAGTCCCAGTTTGGTCCCATAAATCATAATTTGTTAGCTGAGCATATAGCTTTAATTGTCCACGAGGTAATTTTTTAATTTTTATTACTTATTTTTGAATTATTTTTGCAAAAATATTATAACCTTGTGACTGAGATTTTATTTTTCTAAATTTTTCTTACTTACACCCCCCCCTAATATCCCGGCCCTATCCGCAAAATTTCGAAAAATGTCTTCGCATCGCTGCATCGTGATAATTAAACCGGATTATAAAAATAAATAAAATAAAATAAAACTCGCGAAATAAAAATGAAATAATTTTCGACGTTAAGAGGGTACTCGACGTGTTTCATTGATTTTTGATTTTTTTTGATTTTTTTTTCAGCGTTAATCCTGAGTCATCCATAATTCATATAGAGTTTAATTTTCATATTTTAAGAGATTTTTTCATTGTTTTTGAGATCTTTCAAGAAGAAAGAGACAGAAAAATATATACAGAAAGAATTCACAAAGAACGAATTGCATAAAAAAGAACGTTTTAATTTTTCATTTTTTAACAAATTTGTGTCAGAGGTCTTTCATTTTTTATTTTTAATTTTTAATATGACCTGCCCAGTCGATAAACCGGTCTGAAAAATGACTTTTCCTAGTTTTCGGAAAACATTTTAGTGCGCCAAAAAAATATAATAATAAATAATATAAATAGTACTAGTAATTTTTTTAGGTTTTTTGAGCGGACTCATTAAATGCTTTCTCAATTTGTTCATAATTTAATATCTTATTTTCCAGTTTTGCAAACCCTTTGTCCGATATGGATCCCGATTGGAATTATTGTCACTATTTCGAAAATTAGCATTATCCGAGGACACCCGCTTATCCCGACTCGATTTATTGGATATAATAACTTCATTCGAATCAATTTATTACAATGATACCCCTGTATTGCGTGAAATCGCACTTCAATATTTGACAAAAAATGGGTACGTCATTTTTCTTCTTATAGGAGTATAAGCAGAATCATTAATATGAACGATAATTTTTATATTAATTTTCGTTAACCTTTTCATTGAAATAATCGTTCCTGCTAGTGGTCAATTTATAACGACTATTTTTTATTAGATTTCTTAGAAAAAATATTTTTTCAAATTTTTCAAATTTTTAGCAATATTAAGTTTCTTGATCCTTATTTTTTATGTGAAAAAAGCTGATTTCATCAATTCATAATTCAATAATAAGCTATTTGTAGATTATGCAAATAATAAACCAGATAATGAACTGCATCAATAAGTACATGGATAATAAATGAGAACTTTTACAATTAAAAATAGTGAGTAATGTTCTCATATAATTACGATTTGAAAAATATAGTTCAATATAAATTGACTTTTAAATGTTTTGACATTTTTGATATAACAATTTTTATTATTTTATGAAACACTTGTGGCGCCAAAAGGTTTTTTTTGACTTCAATCAGATCAATTTTAACAGAATCATTACCTTCTACAAAAACCATTGCACGAAGCCACTGCAAAAGCCACTGCAAATTTACCTTTTATAAAAAGAAAAAGAAAATAAATAAAATACAACCGCATTTTTTCTTCTTACTTCCTATTTAATTATTTTTTAATTTTGATTTAATTTAATTTTAACTTTAATTTATCCCGTTCCAGTATCATATTAGTCATATTTTGTTTATTAGAACCCGATTACCCTTTCCTGCCAATACCGAGCTATTTCAATCGCCAGAACAATTGACTTTTATGGATGTTAACCGTATAAAATTGACCGTGGCTGAGATTTACAATGAGATTATGGTTTTCGTGGGGGATATCTCAGGGTTTACTTCGCTGCCCAATCCAACTTCTAAAATTTTAGAAAGATTAACCCCTGGACTAAAAGTGAAATCCCACCACGTTCCTGACAAGGATTTATTAACTGTCAGTGATTTAAAACGACTGACATTCCCTTCGATGTGTTCCGCGGCTTCTAGCAAAGATTTAGCAGTTTTGCTGGCCGATTATCATCTGCCATTTCTCATTGGCCACTCTATTTTGCGACGTGAGAATGCTCCCCGAAATCGACTAATTTATTTCCAGCCTACCCAACAGATTGAGGAAAATTGTGTTTTATCAGATGATATTTCATACGATAGTAACGATCATTCCGATTATATTAGGTTTGTTATAATTTTTAAAAATAGTTTTTCCAATTTTATTTTTACAAGCTACGTTTTTAGAATACTAGGTTGAAAACTGCCATTTTCAACCTTTTCAAAAATATTTTCAGCATTTTAGTTTCACATCTATTTAGTCTGTAGACTGTGATTCATTGACCCCACCTGACCCCTCAGCGATTTGTTCCGATGTGTCCTGTGATCGCCTCATTCCTAAAGAGTAAATGAGGCGTGGGAACATGACGGCTTCAGTCGCTGATTGGCTACGGCGGGGTGGTATGAGTCAGTCACTTATAGTTGTAACACTTGACACTCCAGTTTTTTGCTAGGAAATTGACTGTTTTTATGAAATAATTTAGTCACTAACCTAATTTGAATTACTAGTTGGCTCAAAAATATCAATCGTGATCGCCTTACAGAATTATGGTTAGTGATTACTATTTGACAACGATTATTTTTTATAAAAACTATAATCACCTAGTTTTTAATTTCAGAGAAATACTCATTTTTTCTTTTAATTTTTATTACTAATGCACGGTTTTCTTAAAAACTTATAGTTTTATTGATTCAACACTTATATAAAGCAGATTTTATTATTTATACATTTGTACAATATATAATTTCTATTCATTTTTTAGTCCAAAATCAATTGTAATAGCTGACAGTCGCGGTGTTCTTATGATGGTATATTTACCCGACGTGGCATTCTTTTCCCAAGAGAATTTGCCAGTTATTCATGACCCTTTTCTAAGTCCTTTTATACAGCCTTTATTCATGCAATGGGCTTATCAGAACTTTTCTTCACACGATGTCAATTTGTTCCTGCGTAATGATTTGCCAGTAGACCTTGATTTATTAAGGCGAGTTTTCATAATAAAGTTGTTATATAACATCATAAATAATAAAATGAGTGTTTTTCTCATTACTGATAAAAATATTTTTTATACAAAAACAAACCGATCAACTTGATAGTGGACTATTTTGCGATGTGCACATAGAGCAAGGAGACAGTCGAAAATTTTATTTTTAGAAGGCCTTCTCGAAGTTTCTATTTTAGCGACCAAGATTTTAGAACACTAGAGTTTTTAGTCATTTGAATCAGTTTTTTTTTGTGTGTTACCCCTTATCAAGAAGTAATTATAGTAGAAAAACAATGCCACATAATAATAATTTGAACAATTTACTTGAAAACTCATATCAGAAAAGATATAGAGTCTGATATTCATCAAATTGATCACAAAATCAACTACCCACCTGATATTTTGTATTTTATCGGCAGTGCTTATAAGTCTATGGAGTTAGAGACTATAAGTTCAATGGTAGATTTTTTGCTTTATTACAATTTCCCCACAAGAATGAATTTATTGACCCCTTGGCAAATAGTACAGTGGAATGATGCGTCAAATTTCTGTACAAAATGTACAGTATTTTCACAGCAATGCTCACCAAAATGTTACACCTGCTCAAAAAGAAATAATACTGTCGACATTCACGATTTTAGGCTGCGTAGTGGATTAGCCTATGGTGCACTAGCCCAATTGCTAGACCATATTTTCGTCACCGGGGTTCAGGTAGATACATTTACATTGTGAACATGACATAATTCCACTTTTTTCTCTTTTTCTGAAAATTATTCAGAAAAATTACATATTAAGAAATTTAAAAAAGAACACTTTAAATCTTTTTTCCACTCTATTTTATAATTTCAAATTTTCAAAAAATCATTCTTTGAAGAGAGAAAACATTTTTTATTATTATATTCTATTGGGTTTCACTTTTTGCTACATTTACTGATCGACAAAATATTGTTTTTCAGGAGACATTAGACAGAAATGTCTTAAATAACGAAAATTCCGATTCCAACTATGGATCTGACACGACCTTTTTATCTTATTTGGACTTACGCGATAATAAAACCCGGATTGCTTTGACAAATATCACCCAGGATCCCCATGAATATGCCGACTTTTCTGTTAGAGGTCATTATATTGCTTTTTGCGTGGGTAATGGAAAGCCTGGTTTGGATGGAAATTTAACCAGGCTTAATATTTTGACTATAGCGAAGTTGAGCAATTATCCGGTAACTTTGAATTATAATGGGAATTTGGTTTTTGTTCGTGCTATTTGTAGCAGCGAAAATCACTCAAAGGACACTATGCGAGCATTTCGGCTCTTTGTGTCCAATCTCCGCTTAATGTTCGCACATGGCAATTGCTATAACTTCGATGATTATGATATTGAAAATGAATTTTCAAATATGTCAACTATAATTCAGAATGTTGCTTCACTTCGCAAGTGAGTATTTATATACAGAAATATTTTCCCTTATTATCATTTTTATTATGATCAGTTATCAATTAACAATAAAAACTACTGTTTTTAATAAGAAATTTGTCCGATTTTTTATTATTATTTATTTTTATGTAAAGAAAAATGTAATAATAATAATAATTGTAATAATAATACAAATAAGAAAAAAGTAAAATAATCAATACTACACGGCGCACATATGATATTATCATTTATACTTCATTATGCTTATTTATATATATACCACATTCATATGTATTATATAAATATGTATACATAAGTAATGAGACGGTAGATAAAGGATTTGTTGTCTGAAATTATTGTAATCACCTTTTTTGTACTTTCTTAATTTTATCAAACTGCAAGGTACATTTTTAAAAACTATTTTATTTCAGTCAGTCTGATGCTTTGGCAAAATCATTATCAACAAATGTATCATTGGTCCTTGACGGGTTAGATTTTTCAAATAAAGTTCAGCAGTCACCCATTTTCCAGACATATGATTCAATTCAAGAGGTTTTTGAGCACCATATAACCAATCCTGGTATTGTGTGCGTTTCTATGAGTACCAATATTATGGGATATATTGATGAGAACGTCAAATATTACGGATTCTGGAAGCCGTATAAGGATATTTGTCCAATACCAGCTTGTATGGAGAATCGAAAATCACCCTGTAGATTGAAAATTATTGGCTTACAGAATTTTTATTTACAATTGCGTCAATTTTCAGAACGAGGTATTTTTTTGAAAATAATAAAACTTTATTAACAAAAGATTTGAAGATACGAAAATTTTTGATTACTAGTTTTTTTTGCCTAAAAAAAATAAGAACAAACACATAAACTTCAAGGGATGTAATAAAATTACGTTAAAAACATATAAACTAAATTTTAAGATAGACTAAATTATACTAATTTTTAGTGTGAATTCATAATGTATTTTTTACAAAAAATAGAAAATAATTCTCATTTTTAATTAGCTCCCGAGAAAGAAGCCGACAGTACTTTATACGATTTACTCCTTCAAAATGGCGCATCGTCGGAGTCAATCAGTCGCATGGTCGAATTTTCTTCTTTTAAAGTACGTCCCAGAGTTTCTGACACTATTACCATCGATCAAATTGAAAAAGTGGCCCTACAAACTTTTTATTGTACCAGACTTCGTTTTATGCCTTTTATAAACGATTATCATGATATAATATATTCATTATATTGTAGTAATACATTTACACACGACCTAGGGGATTGGGAGATATGTGATAATTCAGCAAACGGGTAGGGAGGAAATTTCTAACCGGTCACATATCTTCGATTAGTCTGTAGACACTTTCCCCAATCACTACACTTACTCGACACACATAGCCACTTTATTCTAGACCGATGCCGTTTGCAAACATTTTTTAGTATATTTATTCTCTTTCTCATTATATTTTACATTTTTCTTAAAAAATAATGTGGAACATTTATTTTAAGGGCCTTTTTTTTTGCTATAATCTGTCAATAAAGTATTTATAACAAAAAATATGATAATAATACCATTTTTAGTTCAATAGTCATTTACTTCAATTTTTTGTTTTTCTTAATAGAATTTTTTTTGTGCCTCTGCACTATTTTCATTTAATACTTTTTCATGACTTACTTGTCAGTTTCTGCTCTATTCTACATTTCTAAGTTTTGATAAAAAGTGAAACAAATGACAAAATAAGAACGCCTAACAGTTAACTATGTACTCATAACAAAAATGTTTATTAAAAAGGAGAATATTATGTTTTTTTTTGAGACTCAGATAGAGAAAAACTATTTCAATTTTTAATTCTTGTTTTTGCTATAGCCTTGTCACGAGCTAATATTCTGTTACGAGTTAATAATCTGTCACGAGTAGATATTTTGCCATGAGGTTTGTAAGGACAGGGGGACGGCTAAAACTGGGAAGTCAGCAGCCCCCTTTCATATAATTAAAAAGGGCCCGCTGTCTAATCAGTAACAGCCGTCACCGATTAGCCTGTAGGTACTGTCCTACTCAAATAATTCATTAATTGCTTTATAAAAAATATATACTATCGACTGCTAAATTATCTGCAACTGATGCCAAAAAATAAACATACAGGGTTCAAAACTTCTCGAGGTTTTTATTATTGTCATATTTGATTTTGCGGAAGTAGCTAATTTTTCAATATTTTTCGAGATTAATAAACAGATATTGTAATCAAGAGTTACGAAAATTATAAGTTAAATTAACAGTTTTTGCACGTTAGTTTTTTATTTTTTTCGTCGAAAGTGTGCAAACAATGTATAGACAGAGTGTGGACATCGTCTACACCTCGTAGGTGCTATATGGACAGTGCCCACCCTACATCTATACTATATGTTTGTCATATACATAATTATGAAAGATTTTGCGATAAGGTGGTGATGATGATTTTTAATTTCAAGAAATGCGAGGTGATAAAAAAGATAAGGATAAAGACTTGCGAAATGATGATGAGGGAGGTCATATATTTGGTTAGAAATAATGCCTCAGAAAACTTTATTTGAGAATTTCGATAATAATAAAACTTTATTAACAAAAGATTTGAAGATACGAAAATTTTTATCACGGAACTGTCAGAAAGACTCTGAACATAATGAGTAATTTGAAAAAATAATAGTACTCTATTCTTATTGTAATTTTTATAGGTTTTGAAAATTTTGAAAATTTATTGTTCGTAATCAGAGTCTGACATGCAGTATCTGGATTTTCTCGTCTTTTTTATTTTTTTAACGCTATTTGAAATTGGCTCCATCTGAGTTTTGTCAAATGGTCTTTTTCTCGAACTTTTAATTATTGAGCCCATAGGCATCAAGCTTTTATCAAAACTTGAAACTGGCAGAGTACTGCCAGTTATTAGCGAGGTTCGCATTTCTACTATATTAAGTGGTACCATATTATTTTCTATATTTTTGGGGCTCTTGTGTTTTTTCAAACCCTCTATATTAATCTCAAAAGTAGAGTCAAGTGATATGTCATTGTTTTGTACAATGTCCCCACCATCACTTTTTTGTCGAAAATTTTCAACAATAGGGTCTAAGATTGACATGGATTCATAATTAATACTGGTACTTTTTTGGCGTCCTACACTACGTTTGCCTAGACCAGCAGATCTTATCAGTGAAACATTGTTATCACTGTTTTCTTCAATGGGTTTTATTTCAGAAATGTGAGTCATATTTGGGAGTGACATAGAAATATGACTACCCCAGCTCAAATTACAATCTTTGTTTTTACTGACTGGGTTTTGACTAATCAAATTAAGATGTAAATCAGCAATATCAAGGTCACTTAATCGATTATTATCGGCGATGTCATCCATCTCCTTAATTATTGAAATATGACCCCTATATTGCGAAATTAGATCCTCAATCGTGGATTTAATTTCAAATTTAATTTTATTACTGGTATCGTTAAAATATTTTTTAACTGCTTTACCATAGTTGGAAATCATAAAAGAGTTAACTCCTAGGTCTTCTTGATTCAAAATTTTGTCCAATGAGTTGTCCCCACTAAAATATTGTTCGATTTCCTCAGCCTTAATTGCTAGTGTATTACCAACCATAAATATTAAGTTTCGGATCTCTCCCAAATCTTTACTAATCGCATCATTTTTTACTTTATTAACCGCTGTGATACAGTTATATCTGGACATTTTTAACTTTTGTTCTAGAGCTTGTAGATCACTACGCCTAGAATGTGCAACAGCTAGATTTTTGTTTATTAGAGTGAAATCAGCTCCTGCTTTAAGCCCCTTTTCTCTTTGAAACTGAGTATAGCAATTTATTTCTTTATTCATGGTTCCTAACTCCAGATTAAGATACTCGAAATTTTTCTTGGCGTTTTTTATTCTTGCTGATTCTTTTAGAATTAGATCCTCAATTTTACTATTATTTAGATCTAACGCAGTGATGGAAAGGTCGTGTTTTTCATAATAGAAACCATTTTTTTCAAAATTTTTAAGCGCATCTCTGCGCAAGATTTTTAATGAATCAATGTTATAGTTTACGACCCCCTGAATTCTCGAGGATGTTCTTTGCCTGAGTGGTGAATTTGAGTTTAATTTTTGCGTATTAGAGTTAATATTGTTCTTGAAATTATTGTAGTTTATCCGAAAATTTTCATCTTTGTATTCAATAAATGATTTTGACAGTGGTCCAAAAACATATGGCATTAATGAATGATCATTTACGTTATCTAACTGCTCGAAAATTTGTTTAAAATCTGAGTCGTTGATTGTCTCATTTTCAGAACCTAGACAATTTAAAAATGGATCAACTTGTGATTTTATTTTTCTTATTTCAATTTTACCTGAGGTTAATAAAAACTCGCGAAGACAATTGTCTTCTTTCAAAAGTTGAGGCATAGTTATATTGAAATCGATTTCACGTTTGAATTCAGCATAAATTTGAAGTAATTCATCTGAATTAATTTCCCCCATTTCTCGCGACAAAGATTTTTCTACAAAAGTTAAACAATTTGATAGTATTGCATGAATACTTCTTTCGGGCCAAAGGTACGTATAGAAAAATGCGCCCTTTATTTCTTGAATTCTTGCGATAGTAACAATGGCAATACCGATTTCTCGATATATGCCCTTTTCAATTATTTTAACCTCATCAAAATCAATTCCAGTGTTAAGGAGTTTAGTTTTACACTCAAGACAGAGTGTACTTTCATAAATACTACGAGGTGTTTTTTCGGGCCAAATGAGCGGGTCACAAAATAGATGTTTAATTTCAGCACCTCTGAGATTAATGAACTTGTTATTTTGATTGAAACTGGGTATACAAACTCCATCATAATCAATTATCGTTCTAATTTGAGATGCTGAAATAATTTTTGAAATAGGAATAACAGAAGCCCATTTTTTGATTATCGCTCTGTTAAAAGTGTTAACAGAATATTTCAATGTTTTTTTGCTACTAATTTGGTAAAAATATAATAGGTTTATGTCATCGTATTCGAGGTGTAGTACTTCTTTTGCATAATTGATACTTTCCATACTGAGTCCAACTAAAAAACAGATTTTAAGTAAATGTCAATGTTTTAATAACATTTATTATAATAATTATTAATTTACACCCAATGCCTCCCAGCCCCCGGAGCGTTCCTCGACGAGATTCACACCCAACCAATCAGAGCGCGACCTGGTCAGTTAATTTTGTTTAAGGGGCGCTTCAATCTCCCCGGAAAAGACCCCAAAAGCCAAAACACATCCGATATTATTAATATTTATACTCAAGCGGCCTATCAAATTTTAGGCCTCGATCAACATCTGCCCCAATAATATCCCCTAACATGTTGATGGGATACCAATCCAAAATTTTATTGTTATATATTTTCAATAATTTTTTTGCATCAAAATTACTCATATTGTTTTTTTTACGAAAAAGGTCAGCCTGCTTGTGATGTAACAGAAGTCTATGTTCTTGTACAACTTTGAAAGATTTTATTTTATAAC
The DNA here is from genome assembly GCA_004367855.1 of Oikopleura vanhoeffeni. Taxonomy (NCBI): domain Eukaryota; kingdom Metazoa; phylum Chordata; class Appendicularia; order Copelata; family Oikopleuridae; genus Oikopleura; species Oikopleura vanhoeffeni. The sequence goes on from SCLH01000003.1 coordinate 536,125, forward strand.
AGAAATCATACATATTTGGAATTATGTATTTGTTTACTTTTCTACGCTCACTTAATTTTTTTAGATAATTTTCATTTTTCATGTCAGGCGGGTCACATTTCTTACATGTTTTTTCAAAATTTTTGATGCTTTTCCTATAAGGATGCTGGCATTTAGCATAAAAGTAAGATGAGCACTCGCTTTTGAAAGCGAAGGTCCCTAAATTGCTTCTTACCTCATTAGGTAATTTATTGTATAATTCTATTAAAAAATAAGGCCACGTGTTCAAAAAACGTGGATTTTTTTTCTCATTTTTATATTTGTCAGGTATCATCATTTTAGTAGTATATAAGCCACAACTATTAGCGAATTGCATTTTATTTCTTTCAGCTTGGCTGACATGATTTATTTTTGAGAAAGGGCTTATGGCTGGTGTACCATCATTTTGTACAAAACATTCTTTAATTAAGTTAAACATATCAACAGGCTTCTCATCCATAAAAACATTGCCAGCTCTGCTGGCCAATAAATACGCGTGCCCATTAAAAATATTTTTCATCTTTTCATTTTTAAGTAAATCATTTTGTGCAATAGGCTGTCTAATTATTGCGTAGGTTTTGTTACGCATAACTTTTAAAAAGTTACATACAATTTTTTGTAACCGTGAGTACCATTTTTCACTCAATAATGGTTGGCAATCTAAACCGTGCGAAAAATATCCTACTACAAAACTATTGTAAAGTCGGATTAATTGCGTTTTTGTACCATAGTCACGCATCATAAGTACTTTGTTCGAGGCGGCAATCATACGTTTTTCAATGTGTATTAATTGAGGCTCTAAGTCTACAATATTTTTCTTACTTTTTCCTATTCTGACCCCCAAATATAGTAATTCCTCTACTAATTCAACTTCTTCCGACCTTAAAATAATTTTTTTCCCTTCGGGCCACATACCTGTTACAAAACCTTGCGTTTTTGAACTGGCAACCATAGTATCAATTCCTTCTAGGGCCGCATGCATACACTCGAAGACTTTACTGATCGTATCGTCCAGGGTTTTTTCATCATTTGCCATTATGGTTAAGCCTAAATCATCCGCATACGCGGTTATAATTATATTTGGGAATTCCTTTTCCACTTTTTCAAGTGCTATATTAAATACCCTGGAAAAAAGTATTGGGCCTGAACCCGAACCCTGTGGGACCCCCCGTTCCGGTAAAGTGCGCAAAGTGCTCCTTTCCGCCCCCTTTTGTACATAAAAAGACCGGGTTGATAAAAAACTGCCAAACCACTTAAACGTGCTCTCCGTACAATAATTAAAAAGTGTCTCCAAAATAGTTGCGTGCGCCGGACTCCCAAAAGCGTTTTTACAATCAATTAAAAGACAAATTACATAATTAAAATTTTTTATATTTTTTAAGAGGTTAGTTACCTCCGCAATAGCGGTGGAACAACTATGAGCTTTTCGAAACCCGTGTTGATTTTTATGAATTAAATCATTTTTTTCTAAGTAATGCATTAATTGCGCCGCTGCTATTTTTTCGGTACATGTACCCAAAATGTCACCGACGCTGATCGGTCTCCACCCCTTAATGCTATTTTTATTTTTCCCCTTTTTAGGAATAGGCGTTACACGAGAAATTTTCCAGAAACTGTGATAATTACCTTTTATCAGCGATGAGTTTACCAATTCTAACATTACTTTTTTGTATGAGGGCGTTAAATTGGAAAGTATTCTCTTAGTAATTCCTGATCTGCCTCGGCTGTTATTTTTGCAGGTTTTTAAAGCCGCAGATAGCGAAAATCGCTTATTTTTACCTTCCCACGTGACCTTATTTAGCGAAAAAGGCGGGATTTTGTTATGATTGGGAATACAGTTTTTTGGCTCGAATTTTTTCCCATCAATTTTAATATCATTTTGCCACTGTAAATTATTAAAACCGTCAGCAATTTCATTTGCTGACATCGGGCATTCATTAAGATTTGATTTATTTTTATTTAATTTTGCGTTTACTTTAAAAAATTCTTGGTCATTTAAAAATTCAACCCCCTCGGCCTCAGTCACACTAGCAATTTTATCTATTTTACACAGCTTATGAAATAACCTACTGGCTTCATTAAAAGCAGATTTAATATATTCATCATGTGGATTTTCTTTTTTTATATTACGTAAAAAGTTCATTTTATTACGCCAATCCATTGTGATTGGAGACATGATACTTTTAAAAAATCCTATACGACGCTCAACAATACTTTCAGGTTCTGTCAAATCGACTAATTTTTCCAATAAACAACTCAGCTTTTTATCCCTAATCTCAGTTGTAATATTTTCATCTTTAAGAACCTGTTTAAAAACGTCCCAAACCTTGGCAGAGTTATTGTGAATCTGTTCGTCAGATGCATGCTTACGAGAGAAACTCATAACTTTTAATTGGGCAAAATTGATATCAAAATTAATCAGACCTTTTTGGCCGAGGTGCCCATCACTGTTAATTTCATCTGCCAAGTTCAGATGAAAAAACCCATCAAGCACCACCCCTTTAATAAAAACTGCATCAATACAAGACTCATAGCTAGTATTATTTTTTTTATTAAAACGCCTATAAGTGGCTTGTTTAACCATGTTTTTATACGTCGGCAAACATGCGGTTAATCTGTCGATTTTTGCTTTAGAAAAATATTTGCTTTTTGTAGAAAAATGCGTATTAAAATCGCCAGCTACTACACACGCATACTTTTCAGTATTTTTACATATGAGTTTTAATTTACTATAAAAGGAACTATGTGTTTCACCACAATATTGATACTTTTTAGAGCCATCGCATGGCCTATAAACACTAATGAAGAATATTTTTAAGTTTTCATGAATAAACTGAATTTTACAGAAAAAACTAGGAACTACAATTTGCTTAATATACTTGCATAATTCCTCTTTAACTAAAATTGCACTATAGCAAATACCCTTACAATCGGGTTTCCCCGTATACATTTTATAACCACTAGGAGTGACAAGTTCTGCATGCTCAGTTAACAAATGCAATTCATTTAATAAAATAATAGGCGTATGATTGTAAATTTTTGTCAGCTTTTCAATCTTTGTGGGATTTGCTGATTTCAAATTTACATTCATAAAATCTAAATTTTCACAATTATTTATTTTTTTAGTTTGAATTTTGCGAATAGGGGGGTTCACATAGAATAAATTGGGGTTATAGTCCCCTGGATTAATCGGAAATTCAGTTTTGAAATTGTAGAGCTTGCTCGCTTGCCGATTTTTGAAAAGTTCCATCGCACTTTCTTTTTCAGGAATGTGAATCCCCATAGATCTCCTAAAAAACATACTATTATTAACAAGTTTCCGATTATAAAGTTCAAATGACAGTCTTAGGGTTTCTAATTCATTTTTGATATCTTTTAAGAATACAATTCCGTCACCTACCCTAATTTCAGTATGCCCTCTTTCATAAAACCAGTTTATGAAATCTGCGCAATTAGCGGTATTAGGATCAAAAATTTGTTTTTCACGCTCTACGAAATCGTGATCATGACATTGATCGAGTTCATAATTAAAATCTGAATCAGTAGAAACTGATGGCAGTTCATTAAATATATCATCGTCAATATTTATGGCTTTTGCTAAATCCACACTTAAATCATGATGATTTATATCATTATAGGCTTCCTCATAAAATTCTTCCAAATTTTGATTTTTTATAATTTCACTTATTTCAGGATCATTTTCATCAAAATGAGAAGGACTTGCCCTAAGAGTACTGCAAGTTTTATTTCTAACATCATTACTTAAATTTGTTCCTATATTTTCAATTTCACTCAGATTGTAGTTTTTTGATACAATAATTTCTTGTTTTTCAGAAATGTTCCCCAAATTTATATCATACCTTGGTAAAATTGCAGAAAATTTCGTTGAATTTGTGTTTTTTTGAGCTGCTTTCAATTGAGTGATACAGTTGGGAGTACTTTTATCACTAAATTTATTACTTTTAATATCACACATATCAAAAAATTTCAAGTTATCAAAAGTATCATTTTCATCAAAATGAGAAGAACTTGCACTAGGAGTACTGCAAGTTTTATTTCTAACATCATTAATTAAATTTATCCTTACATTTTCAATTTCAAGTTCACTCAGTTTATGGTTTTCTGATACAATAATTTCTTGTTTTTCAGAAATGTTCTCCAAATTTATATCGTACCTTGGTAAAATAGTAGAAAATTTCATTGAATTTGTGGTTTTTTGAGCTGCTTCTGATTGAGTGACACAGTTTGAAGTACTTTTTTTACTAAATTTGTTACTTTCATTATTACGTACATCAAAAAACTTAGAGTTATCATGAGTAACACTTTTTATATCAATCGGCTTAGACGAGTCATTGTTACTCATCATATTTTCAAAGTCATGGTTAATTTTAGACGAGACCATCATGGAGCGTGTTTTATCTTCACAAAATTTGTAATATTTTGAGATTTGCGCCAATTTGGGCCTACTTTTGTAAAAATGTGTATTTCGTTGAAAAAGGGCTGACCTTTGCTTTTTAATCGACGAGTAAACATTGAATTGCGACTTATGTGGAGGCTGACAAGCGGGATATACTTCATATGGATAATTAAAATAAAGACGGTGTGATAAAGCACGATTACATATGGGACCATTTAAACGATTTTTGATTGAATTGCACAGAGAAGGACTAATTCTAAATTGGTTGCTATAATTGATCATATATTTTCCTAAAATATACTTGTTAACATTTTTTGATAAGCCATCAATTTTAGCGCAATTCGGACTATAATTTTTATTTTGGTGCTTTAAGATTTCATTATCTATTTTTTTACTCCAAAAAATATTAGACCTTTCTAACAAGTTTTTCATATTATTGTTCACTTTATGGATTATTAGGTAATTTTTTGCAATTTCATAAAAAAGTTTAAAAATTTTTAGAAATTTTAAAGTTATGCTAACCCGGATAGGGTTATCTAATTTAGATTCCAAAATTTTTACACAGAACAATCTTAATCCTAAATTTTCATAATTATATTTTTTTATTATCGCTCCTATAAATATGTTATTTAATAACATTTTATAATTAAAGTAATCAAAATAATAGTAATCACATTTTACATTTTTTCGATTAGTCATAGTGCAAATTTTAACTAAAAGTTCAAAAAATACTCTATTATTTTTAATTATATCAGGTAATGAGACTTTAAAAAGGACCTGAGTATTTTCTTCTTCAGTTTCCATTGAATTTGGTTCTCTGAAATTTGGGTCATTTTCTCTAGCGAAAATTTGTAAAATGTTAGCCAACCCCGTAACACCGAATCTTCCTACAATCCCCTTTCCAAAATGTTTTTTGGCTTTGCAGGGCTCATCACTGTTAATAAAGTCTTTAATCCACTCCAAGATTAAGGGGGTTTTAATAATTGGGATAATGCAACCAGGTCGGCCTTTGATTTCCGCAATTTCACTAGTAAATACTGGGTCGCAGATAACTTTAGCAAAATGTGCTACAGAGTTCATTACACTGATGAGCTCTGTATCGACATAACCAGGGTCAAATAAGTTATTATCATTAAAAGCATGTCTATATGCTTCGGCACGTGACTTTAATTCTGCGATTATTTCGGCCGAGTAATATACGCAGCACCACACCCATTGTTGAAATAAAACTTCTGAATTATTAAAGGTATCTAAAATTTCGCTTCTGATTATCGCTTGGCGCTTTTTGGTGGTGATAGTATCACCAATCAAGTTATTGCCATTTACATATTTATATACTCTGGTTCTTTTTTTTTGACTGGGATTTGCGGCAAGGTCATCAGCAGTACCACCAAAGGGAATACATAACGGTGCGGCGGGTCGTTTGCGAGTACGACCCCTTTGTGTTTCTGGAGTGAGCTGACTTTGATTTTTGTCCATTGAGATCGAGGTCAATCTAGAGCCAATGTCATCAGTAGTTACAGGAATTCCAGCGTCAGAAAGAGTATCATCATCCTCAGAGCCACCATCATCATTGTCATTTTTTTGACTTTGCTCTATAGCGCTAATTATTTTATAAAGCAAATTATTTGTCTCACGCTTTTGATTTCTTGCTTTTAAAATTTTTCGCGTGAGTTTTTTGGGCGCACTGGGTGTATTATGCTCATTAGCGCCAGAATTTTCAATTTTGGACGAAACCTCACCAGAAGTACTCGCGTGGTTGATTGGTGTATTTTCCGGATCGTCAATATCCATGGGGTTTGGGGTATCGGGTGCGGGGGGGGTACGGGAAATTTTTTGTAATACAGGCATTTTTTTGACAATTTTCTGAAGTTTTTTAATTTTGACGCCAGCCTCAGCGTGAAGATCACTTTCATACTGAAAATCGATCTCTGATGGTGCCACAATGTTACTAGGAACCTCAACTGTCATTTGTTGCTTATTAAAATGAAGAAGGGCACAATCTAATTCTGCTTTTTCAGTTTGAAAAGCTATGTCATCACAAATTTTGGGCCGATTCGTGAAATCAGAAATATCATCTAGGGCTAAGTCTCTATTGTACATAGTCGAAACCATCGAAGCAGTAGCCCCAATATATCTATTTTGAACTTTAACAATGGAATTTACTGTTTCAGCGCTAACAATTTGATTTTTTAAAATGATATTATTCGCCAAGGTTAGTTGATTATACCACTCACGACGCTTGGCAAGTTGTTCAAGGTTGGTGGCATGAACAGAAACTGATTGCGAAATTTGTCCACCTAAGTCATTTTTGACATTTTTTATAGCCACATTTGGGGTGACTTTTTTGGCGGGCTGATTTTTTGGAACAATTTTGTTTCCCTGTAGTTTATAGGAAATAAAACAATTTTTATCCAGGGGTTGTTTTTTGAGCTCCTGCTTCACACTTTTTTCTTTTGATTCATTCCGATAAAACTCGTTTTCCTCATTAAATTCATCGTCAGGAATCGAAAAAAGATTTTTGCTCCAAGCAATAGCAAGCCGTTGATGAATTGCTCTATTATTGATACCATTTTTTTTAATACAAATTAGATTTGCATCATACATGTGCGATTCACTGCCCCAAAATTTTTTACGAGATGGTTCAGCGTCGGCCCAGGCCATACCAACTTTTGAAAAATGGATCATGTTTTTTAGCGCCTTGATACCCTTATTTACTCTGTCATCGTACGTAGGCATATAATCCCACGTTTGCTTCCATGAAGACTCAAGATGATCATTCCAAACTTGGGATTCAATCATAAATTTTTCATAGCTCTCTTTACTAGAGTTTACAAATTGAAGAGAGCCTTCAGCAGTCATGATCCAGTGGGCCGTAATAAAGGGGGAATTACCGAATTTCCATGCCTTGTCAGTTCGACAGATACACCCATTATTTCTGAGAATAAATTTGCAGAAATCATATTTTGACATAAAATAAATAGAGATCGCGTGTTCTTTAGATTCAGTAAAACGAATATTAACAGCACTTTCTGGGGTACTGTTATTACGAAGACATTGGGTAATTATGTAGGTTTTTGTATCCTCTCTCAGACGGATTGTATGAAGTGCCTCATTATTTTGGGCTCTGATGACGTCATCAGATAAATGCTCATTTTCAATCGAAAAATCCATTCTGGTTTGATAACGGAAATTGCTGCTAACAGAAAACGGGATTTTTTCCCGCATACGATCATAACGTTCTTTATTGAAATTATTATAATTATGATTTTGTGACACAGGGACAGGTTGACGGGAATTTCCACCACGACCCCTCGTTATAGCTAGGGAAATCGTGGTTAGTGGATAAAAAATTTGTAATTTTTTATATTTATTGGTTATTTTAACCCAGTCTGACTTCGTATAGTGATCACTTAGATCAGCTACTACGCAAAAATTGGTGTCAAGACTGCTTAGTAATCTTAAATTGTCAGCTTTAAATTCAAAAAATATGCTATTTCCTGTACAATGGTTATTGCCAGGTTTTTTTGAATTAAATGCTGCAAAAATTTTTAAGAAAACTGAATACAAGTTATTACCTCGTCCATTTCCCCTGTTTTGAAACCCACGGTTATTTTGATTTCCACGATTGTCACGGTACGGCGTGTATCGGTTTTGATTATCTTGGTTTTTCTGATTATTTTGACCATATTTGTCATGATTTGGTCTTGCAAATCGGTTTGGGGATGCACACCCATCACCAAAATCGAGTGGATTTTGATTCTGATTGAAATTGCCATTATTACCCCCTTCCGAAATTTGTTGATTGCGATTTATATTTGAATTTTGATTATTAACCCCCACGGCGGCCCCTGCCGCAGCACTTCTAACATTATCATGAGCATTTGGGACATAGTTCGGATTTCTGTTGTTATCATTTTTTGAACCATGATAAGAATTGCGACCGCTTGACTCATTGCTACCTATCGAAAAAAGGTCAATTTCTGATTTGACACTGATTATTTCTACATTTTTTACGAAAATTTTAATTTCAAAAAGCGAGTTTTCATTATTTCCTACACTCAACTTTTTATATGTCATTTTGATTCGACAATTTTTGACTCGATTTATTAAATTTAATAGAATATTACCATAGGTTGGAAAATGACCAGGATTATTGTCCTTAGGTCGGAAATTGGCAATGGATGCGAAATTCGTCATCTTTTTAGCATTATTTGGCTGCGCCATCCCCCCATTTTGATCTTGATTTTCATTCATTTTACTACAATTATACCGGTTTTTTTCAGAAGAATTAATTTCAAGAGTGCTACTTATTAGGTTTTCAGGGATGCAAATGATACGTGAGCGTGAGACTGACTTCCATAACGACGATTTGTGATTATAGTGACTTTTATTAAATGACGGACAACTTTCTTTAAGAATTTCATAATAGTAGAAAATGGCAAAACTTAGTTCCCCAAGGAAACGTTTTAGTGAATGAAATTTACGTGCTTTCCTGACAAAGTGACATTCAGGAAATGCTATTTTTTGACAAACGGTGCGACTTAGATTTATGCCAGGGATACCTCCCAACATTTTCATATTTTTTAATAAAAATGTATCAAAAAGCTTACTATTTTTATTTTCATTTTTTCGTTCGTGACAATTTTTAAATTGTGTATTGCAAACCAGCCGTTCAATTAGCCAGTTGGCACCATTTATGCTATTTTTTTCAACTTTGATTGCTTTGTCGCGAAAAAACTCACTATAGCGAGATAATTTTTCGATTTTGTCGACGTGGCATTTATTCTTATTTTCATAATTACTCAACAAATTGAACAAATTAATACAATTCTTACGTTACTGATCAACCCATAATCTAATAGGTGTGGTACAAGAATTTTGCTATAAATAAATATCCTTTTTGAAAGTTTCGAGGGAAAAAATATAATATAAAAAATAATAAAAAGTTGCAATTTTTTTATTATCCCTTTGTTTTTGAATATAAAAAATGGCCTCTTTTACAGAGTAATCAATTTTTGATAGTGAGAAATATTGAGAGATGTGAGATTGCTACTGATGCTACGTGCGATTTTGATACTGATATAATAACTTATAAAACACTTCTGCAAGTATTAATATGATTAATTTTTGCAGAAGTTTTGCTACTTTTTTGATTTCTTATTTGTATTTATTATGTAAACACGGGTTAATATGAATAATGCTATAAAGTGATGTGAAGTGTGAGATGTACAGGTTCTTATTCTAAATAAGAAAATGATTGTGTAAGGCTCGAATTAAATTGTGAAATTTCGATGCTAATCCCTACAATTTTTAGCAATTTTCTCTTTTCTTCCTTCAGCTTTTGTGCTTCGATTGAAATCTTCCACAGGACTAGCAGACAGCTCTCTTTTGGACCTATTTTATGACTTAAATAGGTAGAAAATGTACTATTTTTTGTTATTTTGGGTTTTGATTTTGAAAACTCGCAAAATAATTCGCTCGAAAAATAAAATTCGATTTTTTGTGTTGCACGCGCAACTACCAAAACGCGAATGAAAACTTGTCAGGATTGTAAAACTAGACAAACTGGTAATATATTATGTTTTTGGACATATTCACCATCTATCTATCGAATCCGTCTTTAAGTTTTCTGTTCAGCAAAGCGGTTGACACAGTAATAATAATCTTTACAGGAAAAAAATTATTTTATAGGCATCAGCAAAATTTGAGATCAAACGAGTGCCTTTCATTTCAAATTCTTTTAAAATTTACTTTTAATTTTGAACCTCCTAAAAACCCTTTTTTTAATTATCGAAATCAGAATAAACATATCAGTCAAAAAACTCAGTGGTAAATTCTTCACATAAAAACGATAGCAAAGTCTTTCTATGAGTCTTTAAATATCGTTACCCACCCGAAAAGCTCAAAATTAAATCCCTTAGCTCGATCAAAGGTATTCTTGAAAGAACAAATATAGTAATTTCTTCATCTTCCAAATTGTAAATTGATGCCTAACAGGGGTAACCGATGTTCCGATTTAATTTTTATCTTATTTTTAAGTAACTGTTCGATTTTAACATGTTAGTTACCCGTATTTTTAATTTGACTGAATTTTGTATTGCATCTTCTTTGTCTCCAATAAACTGAAATTTTGAATCACTAAAAAATTGTCGCAGAAAGATCAATTTAACTTATATGTCATAAAAATTTTAGGTTAGGCAATTATTTTTGAGTGCGCTCAATAGTTTCTCGGCTGAAAAAACCATTGCGCATTTGTCCCGCGCTCTACTTAATCTTCGATACGTATACGGTGTTTAA
>SCLH01000003.1:548733-559774 GCA_004367855.1 Oikopleura vanhoeffeni
TACCGAGAATACAAAATTCTTTTCAAATTAAATAATATGAGTGCCATTCTTTGTAAAGCACATTTCCACAAGCTAATACAATTCCAGAAAATCCAAATAGGGCAACCAAGACGCAAAATTTACCCAAAAAATCCATTAATACATTCCTATATAAAAGTCCGAATACTGTTTGAAAAAAGATCTTTTGCTTCAGATATAACAGCGCTTCTAAAAAAAATGTAATGATCCTTATTTTATTTAATTTTGACAATTTGGGGCTCACTATACTGGAACGGGATTATGTGTTATGACGTAATCATACAAATAAATTTATATATTTTTACTTAATGTGTTATCACTGTGGTGAAAAGGTTCAACGGATAAAATTTATGTTTAACAAAACAATAAAATATTATTTTTTAACGGCTGGTGTCCGCAATATAACTTGGTTAGTAATTTGATACTATAATGGCCCCAAAAATTTTATTCTACAAATGTATAAATTATAAAGACTATATAATATAGCTGACATTAGTAATTAACAATGGTTCATTATTTTACAATTTCTTAGTCATGCTAACATCATTTTTCTCTATCTCTTAATTTCTTGAGATTTAGCAACTTTGTCTAGTCATAATTCAAGATTTTAAAAATTGACATGAGATTTTGAACATGTGAAAAAACGTTTTTAAGATTTGAGTGATAAATTATGAGGCATAAGAATATTTCAAATTAATTTTGTGTCAAAATTAAAGCCTCATGTTGATTTTTTTCATTTTTCTGTATTTTTCACGTCAATTTTACACAACCTTTAAAAATTAAAGGTTTATTTATCGAATACAGATAACTTCAATTCAATTGAATCAACACTGAGAATATTTTCGAAGGATTGACGCGTTTCTTTACTTTTATTATACTTTAAAAGACGGCACTCGACTCGTCAGCGCGTTTCTCGAATATTGATAAAGAACGCTCATGGGACATCCACGCCACGATAGATTCTCGAAAAGAAAACGTAAATCTTTGAAGAGGCAGGTTTTGGTTTTGGGACGCTCTTGGGTCATCTACGCCATTTTAGATTTTTAGGGACGCTCTTGGGNATGTAATTTTATACTCACATAATGTTGCTTTAAGTTTTGGTGACCCCGACAGTGCGGGGTTCCCACTCCGGCGGCCTCATTTTTGAGCGCCTCGAGCATTAATTGTACGCGCTCTGGCAAAGCGCTTTTTGAAAGCGCCTATGCTATCCATTGTGACCAAACAAACTTATGTGCACAAAACAGATTACACATGTAATTTCTACCTCACCTCAAATTTGCGTGGTTGATTGAGACTTGGCGCTCTCTCATTTTAAAGAAAAAACTCAATTGTTACATTTTATTTTCGAAGACAAATTAAGAAATATTATTTTCACAATGAATAAAAGTAAAGTTGATGAAATTTTTAAGATTGAGAGGGATTTGCCATTCTTCTGAGTCTCGACTACCGGGAGATAGATATTTGAGTGAAAGCGGGCGGATATATGTCTCAAATTCTTGAAATTATTTTCGATTTTTCGTAAGCTGTAGAGATTGTAGAGCTGAGCTGTCTTGTTCGTAGGGCGAATCGGTTAGGGAGTCAGGGCCAAATAGCTCAATCTCTTCGCGATATTAAGCTCTTTTTTGGGTCGAGTGTGGATTCTGATCGTTGACGATTGTGTTTGGTGTGGCAGGTGAATGAATGAACTTTAACTCCGTAATGTTTAGTTGTTCATATAATAAATCGGTTCATGGGCGGGTGTGAATGGAGTATTAGTGTAGTCAAAATTCCCGGATTGAAAGGTGAACCAGGAACGAAAAGTAGTATTTAAGTTAGTAGTGGTGAATAATATTCCGAACAAACCTGTGCTCTTGCGGAGGTAAATATTCATCTAATTGAAAAATCACAGCCGTTAGAAATGTTATATTTGCATTTTAATGTTTGTTTCAAAATTCTCGCAAACCAGTTTTTGGCGATCTCGTCTGCTCGTACAATTTGTCCCGTTTATGTGTGTGCCGCGGTAACATACTTTATGGAACACTATTTATTGAATTTCCTTTGAATATGTTCTATAATTTTCGTCGCTCTCTCATAAAGGCCAAAAGACAGCACTTTTAGCCGGGACGGATTACAGTTGCAATAATTTCGAAAAAATGTTTTTTCTCGGTGTGAGAACTAGAGATATATGGTGTCTGTTCGTCACACGCTCAGTTTTGACCGTTTCCGTGTTTTAAAACTTCTCAGTCTGCATATATGGGGTCCAACGATTTTACATTATGTTTTAATTGCTCCAATTTCTTAGTTATCCTCAATGGTGTCGATAATCTATATAAAAAATGTTAAAATAGTATTTTTCTAAGTAAATAAGTATCAATTAACCTGAGCGATGTGTAGGCGGATTACATATCATTGTTTATCTGTTGTTATGTTCACAATAATTTCAAAAGCGCTACTGCCGCGCGTAAGTGTAATAATGGTGGTCTGTCGGTCTCAGGGGTGCTGGGGGGGAGGCGTGTGTGGGCCGGAGTTGGGTCTGTACCCCCCCCCGGACGTGAACCTATTTTGGGTTGTAATGTTACAACTTGTAACTGACTTCAATCTTGCAATCAAGAGTGTGGGTGGGTTAAGGTGGCTTCTTAAGCCATTCATGTCTCCAACGCGAAATCTTTTCTATAAAATTATACAGCCTTGAGTTTTTCAAAATCTGGGGTAGGGATTTTTCTTTCCAGGCGGGCTAGACAAGCAGATGAATTACCGTCAAAAGTTGGGGTCTGGTGTGATGGTGATGTGGTGGCTGTGTGTGTCATTGATAAACGTGATTTTCTTTCTTACGGAATTATTTTCTCCGGGAAGTTATAGAAACAAATCCTACATTTTTGATTCAATTAATTGGAACCGTGTGGGGTGACCGTAAATTCTATCACTAGCTCTGTTTGATTGTGAATTTTCCAGGTGAGTGTGTGTGTTTTTTCTCAAATGTTTGTCCAACTCTTTCCCTTAATCTGGTGGTTGGTAAAAAAATCCCGATTGTACATTATCTATTTACTGTTTATCTTAACAGGGCCAAACAATTATTGTCTCTGATACCTCGAATCAAATATTCACAGCCTTGTGTGTGACGCCACTGGCTCTGACTCGTCAAATGGCTGAAAATGTCATAGCTTTAAAACCTGGCGTTTCCTGACGATGGAGGGCTGTGTGGGGATAAAAGCGTGGTCAAACTGTTGAATGCATTGTAGTAGATGTTTGATGGATTATTAATGTGGTGGTGGCTATTTTTAGTATTTTGTATATTATTAATTGATTATTTGAGAGATTGGCCAAAAGTGTAAACAGCGTTTCCAACATTTTCAATCGTCGTGGGGACTGGAATTATCAGTGCGACGATTGTAAAGTAAAATTCTTAATGTGTGTATATATTTTAAAATGTCAAAATACTAAGGGATGGGCTTAAAATTTTTGAGTGGTGTCTCTATGTAAAAGGCTGTCACTCAGAGCATCAGAATTATTCGCTCGGCTTAGACAAAGTTTTTTTTGTAAGGCCTACGTGAAATTGGCATATATGAACGCCTTGTGCCTTCTCTGATTCGTTGAATAACGTGTGGGTGCATTCGGCCATCTATATTATGAAACCCGAAACATATTCTGGGGCCAGTTTTGAAAAGACCATTGCGGTTACTCGCTAGACAGCCTCCACTTCTCCCGAATCTCTTAATGTCTTTTTTTAAATGTTGCGTCTAAACGTCATCAAAAAGTTTCTTACGCTTAAATTCTCATTCCGCTTGGTGGTCAACTTTATCGAAAATGTTTGCTTGGAGTCTTAAAAATTCTTTTAGTTTTGAATGGTCGAATTTTTTTCGAAATTTTTGAAAACTATTTCTTTGGAGAAAATCTGTGTGAATGTTAAAAATTTTGGCAGTATTTTAGAATCTAAATGGATCTTTTTTAGCAAAAGGTTAATTATTTTTAGCATTACACTTTGAGTGTGTGTGGTGTGTAATGACTTGTGAATGTTTCCGGAAATAAGTTCCGATCTGCATTCTCTTAGTATTGTTATAATAGTAAATTGTCTTCCTTGGAAATATTTATCAACAAGAAATTATATCCGTCCTATTTATATTGCGTGTGTATGGAAGTGCGTGTGTGAGGACTCTAATCAACTTGTCAGGATTGTTAAAACTAGACAAACCTGGTGTGTAGTATTATTGTTCTCTCTGACATATTCACCACGTCTATCTATCGGAAATTTTCCGTCTTTTAAGTTTTCTGTTGCGTGTGCCGGTGCGGGTTTGACACGGGGTGCTTTGTAATCAATAATCTTTACCAGGAAAAAAATGTATTTTATTAGGGTGCTCCTCTCTCCTGTGCAAAATTTGATGGCATCCAAACGGGGTGCCTTTTCATTTCATTCTTTAAAATTTACGTACATTTTGAACCTCCCGTAGTGCTGCCGTCTCGTGGTGGTATGATCGAGGATCAGATAACTATCCCTCCCCCTCGAGCGTAGAATAGTCCGTGGAGTGTAAACTTCTTCAGCATTATAAAAATGATAGAAAGGTTCTTTCTGATGAGTCTGGAATATCGTTACCCACCGCCTGTGAAGTGAGTTGGTCAACTATTAAATTCCCTTAGCTCGAGTGTCTCAAAGGTTATTTTTGAAAGAACACATATAGTAATTTTTTCATCTTCCAATAGTGTGTATTGATGGTGTGGGTGGCGTGTGACAGGGTTGAACCGATGTTCCCCGATTTAGATTTTTATCTATTTTTACAGTTAAGTGGTTTGATTTAACGTGGCTCCCGTGAATCCCGTATTTTTAATTTGGACTGAATTTTGTTTGCATCTTCTTTGGTCTCCAATAAACATGAAATTTCTTGAATCACTAAAAAATTGTCGCAGAAAGATCAATTGTAACTTATATGTCATAAAAATTTTAGGTTTAGGCAATATATTTTGACTGTGCGCTCATAGTTTCTCGGTATGAAAAAACCATTGCCGCAGTCCCGCCGGCTCTACTTAATCTTCGATACGTATTATGGTGGGTTGAACAAACAAATACTGAGATACAATTAGGTTTTCCTCGACATTGGGTACTTTGGGGTCCGCAAAAAATAGTCGGTAAAAATCTGATTTGATACTAACTGGCCACGAGTAGTGGGATAAACAAGTGGGCTTTAATGTGGGACCCAACTGAGGCTGACTGGTCAGATTGCTTTCCGATCCAAACTGTTCTTGCGTGGTCGAAATATTTTTGTATTACTGGTATAATTTCTGAGAATGACTAAATATTCATAGATGGGTTTGAAACTTTTAAAAACGTATAATTTGGTAAATTAATGGTAGGTCTCGCGGGATCATCCGACAACATGTGGATGCTTGCCTAGAACCGTGAAACTAGTAAATTTTTGATTTTTCATTCTTTCCAAAATAACCCGTTTTGTTTTATACATAATATATCCAGGCATGGTCTTAAAACCATATCAAATTGAAGTCAACTTTTTTTGTGTGGTATGACGTGGGCTTACCAATTTTGATTTCATTGCTGTTTATTTTCACATTTGTCAACTTATTGAAAATCATTTGTTTTGTTTTTTGCTCTTTCGGGTTTTGAACTCTTCAATTCTAAATAAGTTTTCTCGTACAAGCAATACGCAATTCTCAGTTTTACATATTTAAATACAGCAATAGTATAGAGGAATGATCGAAGAGGGCGTATGAACACAGGGAAATGCAGTTACTGTTAAAGTAACCAACCTTATTATAACGATGATAAATTTCACTTTGAAAAGTTAACAAATTTTATTTTGAATATTTTCAAAAGTCTTCACGTTTCCTTGGTGATTTCTCTGTCTTCAACATCATATAATAGAATCCGGAATAACTGACTTTATCCCCTACATGTTTATAATATGTGAATTTTTTGACGGCAACTTTTATTTTTGGATGATCAGAAATTTTTCGGTTTTCGAAAAAAAATGGAACAAAGAGTGTCTGGTCTGAGATCAATGCCTTATATCCAGCCAGAAACCCAGAGTATTAAGCTGATGGGCACGCTTATTTCATTTATAACTTTGTCATCATCTGCAGATTTCGGTTCTGGACGTCTAATAACCAAAAAATAAATTCTTTATCTCTTCAAACAATTTATTTGGTGTCGATGGCCGCCCTTCATCTTTCCATAGTATCCATAGTTTCAATTAGAAACCATGATTTAATTTATAGACTATTCAGTTCAGACCCGGCAAAATGTGAGCTTAGCTAAACCGAAATAAAGATTCTATGGAGAATTTCAAAAACCAAAAAAAAATTGCTGCAAACAGTCCATAAGAAATTAATTGTAGTGCACTGGTACGCCGGCAAGAAGTGACATTTAAATTTTGCTTATATTCATTAGAATTTTATTCTGGTTTTCGTCGTGGATGTGTTATAAGTATAACATTCCTATACGTTTCAATGATCACTTGTGGGGTTAAAACACATTTTTATGATTTGCCTGCTTTTTTAACCAAGTTTATTAGCCTTTCCCGATATTTATTTGACCTAGCGTTGTTTTGACAGGTTTCACGCTTTTGCGTGCTGTCGGCCGGGGCTCCTATTTCAATGACAGCTAACTTTCAAGCAATTGAAAAGGCAGTTTTTTTTTTTTCTGGCCTAAATTTTCTTTACCCCTCACACCCACACGACCCATTCCGGTGACCGAGATTTTTTGAATCCTTAAAACGCGATAGAAATAATCAACGGCCACAGACTTTATTAATTCAGATGTGTCAATAAAGTTCGGGGGCAATTTTTTTTCTAGAAATGGTTTTAAAAATTCGGATAACGACTTAGTTTAGTTCATAAAGATATTTTCTTTCCTACTTTTTTTTAGGATTTTTGCGCTGATTTTCGTAAAAAAATTCTAGCGTAAATACGCACTTAAAATCCAGGAAATTCTTGAGCGTGACTCAGATTTAGGGAAATTACTTTGGGCTGCTCTTGGAACTAATATGGTTTTTTTTCTCTGGTCTTTACTTTGAGAGTTTATTTTTTTCTCAATGTGATTTCTCTTAAACTCAAAAAGGTTTAAAAAACACATAAATTGCGCCGATATTATTTTTAAAATGATCCCGTTGATTTATAGTTAGAAGTTCGATGCAAAGCAACAAAGAGCACCAGACAAACATGAAGATATTCCTGCCGAGTAATCAAGCTTACAACTGAACCCAGATACCTCGCAGTTTGTCCTTTTTAAGTGGCCTGAACAAATTGATCTATAAATTGTATTTTCATCTTCAAAAATATGGTGCTTACAATTTTTTCGAAATGTATTTTTTTCGGCACAGGAAAAGGAGTATTATCCTGTCTAGACTAACTGAAAGACGATATTTTAAATCAGAGAGGAACAGATTCCAGATAAGCCACAGGTTTGATATCAGTTTGCCTATTCACTATGGAGAATCGTTTTTTTGAAAAAAATAAAGTTCATTTTTATGGCGTATACTCATCAAAGATAATTCAAATTTGAAGACTTTTTCATTATTTCCAATCACGCGTGATGAGCCTTCAAAGTTCAAGTAAAAAAACTATTTATATTCAATTTGTTTTCTGATTTTGAGTGCGTGCGCATTTTGGTCGAACGATACGAAAATTGTTTTTCAGAACGATTCAGATAAGCTATTTAAATTATTGACGAGTCACTTGAATTAGCAGCTGTGACCCTACTTAATCTTTGTAATTACATTTATGTGATTATTAAACAATGGTCGATGGTTTTTCCGAGTGATAGTACCTGGAAACCTAAACCTCTGATTTTTTCGTGCCATTTATTGACAGCTTATACAGAATAAAAATTTTCGAAAAAAGTATTGGCCTCGAAATTTAAATCATACCTTGAGCTTGGGCCAGTAAAAATAATGAATATTTATTGCATTGTATGATATCTCCCGCAATACCCGTCCAAAGTGGCCAACCGCGTCCCGAATGGTGTTTTGGTGTTGGGGCCGGGAATTTTCAGATGGTTTTGGGTGTGAGGGCGTTAACAGGATATTATTAATTTCGTTATTGGGTACCAAATTTTATGTTCCAAGAATGAGTTTTCTCTTCAGTGGCTCGTATCTGCCTGGATGCATATACATGTTGAATAATATGGGCTGTGGTCCACAGTTGTTAGTTGTGAATCATATTCAGCGAAATTGAGAGGTTTAGGCCAAAGTTCGTCAATGGTAGATGGTGAGGCGAGTTTTGGTGGACAATCATTTCATGGAAGTACTACAATTTGTGGATGAGAGTGCGGGCCATTGTATTGCGGGCTGCGAATAATTACTAGCCTAGGTTTGATAGCATGTGCGTGTAGGCCTAAGGTTAAATAAAAACTCTTGAGGTGTGTGTGCCGATTTAATTTTTGTGGGTATCCAATCTATTAGCAACAGACGGGGAGGTTTTTTTAACGCGTTTTCGAATAAAGCTTCTATCCAAACGTATTGGAAACATTATCAAATAATGTCACGCGGCATTGAATAATATGGCTTTAAATCGTGCGATAATGTATTGTGGCTATAAGTTTTTTTGAGTAAAGTTATGGGATTATTCCACTACCATAGTCTCCGAAAGTCTACTACTCGATCATCTTCGTGCGCGCTCTAGTATCTTACAACCGGGAGGATATTAGATCATGCAGGCTCTCAAGTGTCCGTGCTATCGTGTGTGTGACCGGCAGGCACATTTCCAACAAGGCGTGGAATACAATTCCGTAGAAAATATAGTCATATGCTCTATAGAGACTCATCAGCCAAGACGCAAATCGCAATTTACCACAAGAATCACCATAGACTGCATACACATCTTGGAACTGTAAGGCAAAGTGTCTCTCCAGTACAAGAACTCTCTGCTTCGTCTCACTGAATTACTGTTTATTTGAAAAAAGATCTTTGCTTCAGATATAAGCGAGGCTTCTGAAAGAAGGATGTAATGAGTCTATTTATTTAAATTTTGACAATGTGGGGCCTCACTGAATACTGGAACGGGATATGTAAGCCGTCAATTAATACAATAAATTTATATTTTATAATGTGTTATCACTGTGGTCAAGAGGTTGTCTTTCAAACCGCGAATAAACATTTATGGTTTACCCAAAACAATAAACATATAATAGGTGTAGTCTAGTCCAACATCGCTGCTCTGATTGTGCGTGTATCCGTGCTGTGCTCACACAGATAATCCTTGCTGCGATCCGTCAACGACTCTACGCTTGTATAATTTGATACTTAATGGCCCAAAATGTGTGATGCGATGTTAGTGTGGGTGTTATAAAGGAGGCGTAGTTATAATATTAGCTTGACATTGGGTTTAGGAGTGAGGAGTCAATGGTTCATTATTCTCTACAATTTCTTAGTCTGGAGTGGGCGTAGATCGATATTTTCTCCTATCTTCTTAATTCTTGAGAATTAGGCAACGGTTTGGTCTATTCCATAATGTGCGATGTTTAGGGAAATTGACATGAGATTTGAACATGGTGGAAAAGGTTTAACGTTTTTAACCTTCCGTGAGCACAGAGCCAGCAAAATTGGGTGCGCTTTCAAGGCATATCCCTTAAATCATTCCAAAAAAGGCAAAAAAACTGCTCCGGTGCAATCCTTTTCTTTCAAACAATTTGAAGCAACGTTGTGTCCTCCGATTTCCCCTTAGTCCAAAAACATATTGAGAGTGGCCTCAGTTGTTTTACCGACACACTGTTTTGGTTTCCAGTATCACGGGGAGTCATGATCTTCATTAGGATCTTTTCGCCTCATGCCTTGCAACTTTCCGGACAAATTATTCGAACTGACATTAAAATACAGGAATGAGAAGATTAGCCAGTTTCTTAGGAAAGTGCTTTTTTGCATGCGTGATAACATTATATAAATTAAATATATTTGGCTGACAGACGCTGGGGTTACTTTGTTTTGGTCGGAAGCTGGAAATTGTTCTAAATTTTCATACCTGTTCAAGTCTATCCCAATGAAAATTTTAAACAATTATAAAAGTAAATCTTAAGCCAAGGCAAAAATCTGTCCACCCACGTTGTACTTCATACCATATTTACCTGGGAAAGGAGTGCAAAGGGTGTAATAATCTGCTTTTATAGGGAAAAATAAACATTTTTCACCAAAAATCATGATTTTTCCATCAAAATTTTTTACTTATTTATAAATTTCTTTTAATTTATGGGATATAAATCAAAGCGGACAAAACTCTGACGTAGGTCAGATGCTTATGCATCGTTTCCGACCAAAATGCAACTAGTGAAGACAACTGTGACCGTGTATTACGTGATATGGTATACCTTGCTTTTTTCACTATATTTTCTAGAACAAAAAAGTAAAATTCTAGAATATAAAATGTCGGATGCAAAAATATTACCTTCAACTTTCTTATGCAGAAAAAATTGAAATTCCAACTGTCTCAAGCTTTCTGTGAACAACGTTCAAAGTAGAGCCACAATTGTGGCTCTGGTGCCTTGGCGTAACTTTTTTTTATATGCTCACAAGGGTTAAGATTTGAGTGATAAATTATGAGGCATAATAATATTTCAAATTAATTTTGTGTCAAAATTAAAGCCTTATGTTGATTTTTTTCATTTTTCTGTATTTTTCACGTCAATTTTACACAACATTTATAAATTAAAGGTTTATTTATCGAATACAGATAACTTCAATTCATTTGAATCAACACTGAGAATATTTTCGAAGGATTGACGCGTTTCTTTACTTTTATTATACTTTAAAAGACGGCACTCGACTCTTCAGCGCGCTTCTCGAATATGTGGTACAAAACATGTACTTTTTTCAAAAACTATACATGTTAAAATATACGAATGTACATGTTTATATTCGAAAAAACTTTTAAGCGCTATTATGATATAGTTTTTTTTTATTGTGGAGAACAATTTGTGATGTTAAAAATCCATTTTTTAAATTTTGAAATTTTTAAGATGATTAACGATTACTAGCAAATTATGAATGTGATACGATATCCCTTTATTGCCCTCTCCCAAAGATTTGGTCCCTCAAAAACACGGGGGGGG